>WSTV01000431.1:5202-26262 GCA_019632285.1 Tulasnella sp. 332 | reverse complement strand
CATCAATCCCCACCACGAACAGGCTGTTCAATCCCAACAAACCGATCGACTCTCTAAGAGCACGATAAAACATCATTAGACGGTCTCATCTAACGTGATATAGCACGTACCGTGATCAACGCATCCAGCGATTCAATCCATCAGCTGTATCGGAAGCGTCCCATGGGGGAGTACATCACGGTGTAATATAGCTAGAGCCTTCGCAGACAGCAGCTGGGACACGGCGAGGTGTGGAACGAGGGCGAGCCAACAGTTTGGGAACTGAACACGGTGGAAGTGTAGGATGTGCAGAGACGCACGCAGTGGGAGCTGATTGAGCCGGCGCCGCTTGCCCTTCGCCACTGGTACCGACTCATTCTGCTCTTGCTCGTCGAAGAGCGTTCTCCAATCATCCGCAGTATCTGGCACCTCAACCTCCTCTTCTTCAGTATCGCTCGACTGGTTGGACTGGATCTTCTTTGGCTTTTGAGCGAACTCGCCGATCCAGAAGGCATCGAGCTCTTTGACGTCTGTTGGCATCGTGTTTAGCTTCTCTATCAGTGAGAGCCGGTTGTGAACTATATCCGAGGATTTTAACGATGAAGAGGACATGATAACGCTGTAAGGATGTGAAATTATAAGCTGGAGGGTAGGTTTGAAGGCTCTAAACCTGATTGATGGGCTGACGTTGCCTCTCTCAAGCAGAACCATCAGAGGTCGTCGTGTATAGGGAGATGGTCGTCAGGGAACTTATCCGGAACATAAATTTCAATCCGTCCAGAACCTTGATCGAACGAGGGAGGAACGGATGATGGTGAGGGAGACCGATAGTTTCCTGGAAACTAAAGGGAAGGAGAGAGAGAACGTTGACGAGCCTCAGATTGATGAGGATGGGATTGTCTGGCAAGTCTTTGATCAATCAAGACGCTAACTTTCCAAACCTCCCCTTGCTCATTGCAGCAGGCCGCTTAAACACCACAGTCAGAGCAAAATACTCATTGATCGACCACCCTGATCTTTCAACATCAGAAGCACTTGGGAACATCATGCAAACGTTCGGCGCTGTTGACATGCCCTCATTCGTCCTCTCCCTCAAAGCCAACTGGAAGAATCCCTCGAAGCCGCCAAAAACCGCGACCGCACTCGTCCCGTTTGCCAAGATCGTGGAGGCATTCTCCGCCGTGATGGCTTCGGGCCGGAAAGAAAAAGGGCTGAATACGGTGGAGATCTGTTGGGTGGAGGACCAGGAACCGGCGCTCGTCACTTGGTTGAAAGACTATGGCCAGCTGGGTACTCCCATGGGGGGACGAGAACGAGGAGCCGGCGACCGCGCAGCAGGTACCTCGACATCCCCAGTACGAGAAACGGGTTCATTGCAATTTTCATCATTTCCGGACGATCTGGTGACTGCCCTGGGCGTTTGAAGCGACGGCTTTTGAACTGACAAGGACTTATCCTAGTCTACGAACCCTCAGCCACTGAAGCCTGCGCCACCGGCATCTGGCTTGGATTTTGAATCCCTGACCTCCATGCGCATGCGACAAGCGGAACGGGAGCGCCTAGAACGGGAGATACTTGAGGCCGAGGCACAGGAGTAGTGAATGGCCTGTTGTATTTGGTTGTATGTGGAGGACAAGATAACTTGACAAGTGTGAAGGTCGAGTCGAATCAACTCAAGGCTCTCACCCTTTTCAAACTTGTTCACTATCTACCACTATTCCCTCGTTCACCGCCTGGCACAAAATGGCACCATCATCTGATTTTCAGCGCTTCAGGCAGGTGCTTGCAACCAGCAAGTGTATCATGGTTCTCGCAGGAGCTGGACTTTCAGCAGGATCGGGTGCGTATTTCCTTTGGACTGCCACGGCTGCTCTTTGTACCTCGCTCAGGGCTACCTTCCTTATCAGGTATTCCTACATTCCGCGGAGCAGGAGGCTTGTGGCGTAAATATGTCAGTGCCAATTCTGTTCTACACCGCTGGCTGTTACCGACCCCGACCTATTTGAGGACGCTATGTCTTTGGCAACGCCAGAAGCTTTCGAAGATAACCCGAGCCGTGTTTGGCAATTCTATCATGAACGGCGGGAAAAGTATGTGCACTCATTGAAATTCAACCGCCCATCAAGACTCACTGGAGAGGCCATATTTCAGAGCGCTCGGTGCATCCCCAAACGCTGCCCATCATGCCCTCGCCGCTCTCGCACGCCCAAACGTCATATCCCGCATCGCACCCTCGCTCGAAGCCAAGTTCCCTCAGGCACTCTTCGTCACACAAAACGTCGATGGCCTCTCCGTGCGCGCCCTCGTATCGTTGCCCCCGGACATCAGAGCGATCGGCGAAAAGAACTTGCTTCAGATGCACGGCTCCATCTTTGTCACCCGGTGCACAAACTGCGAGCATGAGCAGCCCAACTTTGATCTTCCCCTGTGCGCCGCTCTCGGTCAATATCGCCTAGACGAAGACGACGATATACCGATCTCGGAGCTCCCCAAATGCGGGGGTGAGAAATGGAACGGATCTAATGAAGTTGGGAATTGTGGTGGCCTCTTGAGACCTGCTGTCGTTTGGTTTGGAGAGGCGCCCGAGTTTCTGGATGAGATTGATGATCGGCTAAAGTCTTGTGATCTAATCTTGGTCGTTGGGACGTCGTCCGCGGTACGGAGCTTGAGGCCTACAGGATTTTCGATCGAACGAATTGAATTACGCACCCTGACGATTCTTAAATTGCCTCCACCAGGTCACTCCCGCCTCCACCTTTGCGAAAACAGTTCAAGATGGGGGCGGGAAAATTGCCATTTTTAATCTCGAACGCTCAAAGGGCGACAAGCGTGCTGATTTCCTCTTTTTGGGGCCGTGTGCCGATACTCTGCCTGATGCACTTGGTATGACAACAGAAGATCTAGCCACGCATTGAGGGTGAATCTGCGTGGGCTTTCTTCGCTTCGGTAGACTTGGAGATCTTGTGTCGTTCTCATGACTCTGGTATTACATCTCGAACATGACAAAATGCTTGAACTTCTTACCCAGTGCGCCAATCGATTTAGATATTAGTAATAGGTCAATCCGGACACCTTCAGCCCTACAGAGTCCGTAACCGTCTGTTAAATAGCTCGTGAGATTTAAAGGATCAATATTTCGAGGTCCCAAAGAAGTGATGCACGCGTTGATACAAGACTAGATAGATCGTAATCAGTTTTGCAAAGGCAGAAAAGGAAAAGATGTCGGGAGCCATGAAGCACACTGTTTAGGTACCACAAAATAGAGGCTCTCGGCATGACGTAGATGGAAATGGCAATCATCCGACGTTGGGGACATATGAACCCGCTGAACCAAGAATTGAGAGGTCATAGAGGAGGATGATAGACGTATTGATCATAGAGTATGATTGAATTTGTCGAACTGGATGGGCTCAGGTAGAATAAACTAGCTCAGCATCGAAAAGAAAACACCGTACCCTAAAATTTCTGATGGAAATGGTCGTTCAAGGGTTCGATATGAAGGCATCATGAGGCGAATGAACATACCAATGCCTGAAAGATCTCGGTGAAACCACCAGTGATTACTCCCATCGTCTGTTGCACTTACTGCACGATGTCATGGGAGCTTTTGACAGGCTTTTTCATCCCTCTTCTTCAACGCCTTCAAGCTCTACAGATCTAGCCCAACATCTATCAAGTCATAATCCTTGCTCGTCTCCTTCTCCTCCTGTCGGACTCCTTGTGCAAAGTCATTACTACCATCTCGGCATTCTCGAACTTGTTCTCCCACCGCTCAACCTTCTTTTTCGAGCCTCATGACCTGCTTCCCTTCCCCCGTCAGCTATCGTACCGCACGTCGTCTCCAGGCGTCCAATGTATCGAGTTTAGACGACTCCGGAATTGAGAGCTCTTGATGGAGTCCGTTGACTTGGGCCTCTGCGGCCTTTATGGAGACATCGAGCGTTTGCTCTATTCCGTAGCGGCATCAAGTCGCTTGCCAAGATCAGTCCAGCGCCTCTGGTCGGCCGCGGCATCACGTGTGAGCTGTAGGTGGACTACGCGAGAGGCTGCAAGAGTCGAAATAAAGCCGTCGATGTGCTCGCTAGCGGCAACGAGCCCCATGTTCCCCCTTCTGTTGGCTCTGACGAGCTAGTAAAACCTCGTTGGTCTTTGCCACGATGTCTGTTAGCAGAAGACCGATTTGGCGCCCTGGCTCCTCGCAATTCCCGTTGGCAAGGGTCTTCTCGCCTCCTCGCCCTTGGATGCGTCGTCCAACCAAGGCAGCCATAGTATTCTGTAGCTTCTCTGACGTGACATGTTGGACCATCCGCCGCAGCCGATCTGGGCCTGCATGTCGGCAGCAACGTCTTTCAGTCTTCGGACTTCAATCGCGAGCGTATCGTGGGCCTGCTGTGTGACTGTAGTCTCTATGGCCGAAGTGGTCGTCTGGGCGTGGTTTATCTGTTCTTGGTGAAACTCAGTCACTAGCTTGTCATGCTCCGCTGTGACGACCATCAACGTAGCAGCATGCCCCAAATTCGCCTGCTCTACACGTCATTCATCCTCAACAGCAGCAACAAAGATATCCTGCATATGCTTTTTATGATCTTCTGCTTGAAGCTCGTTAGCCTGGATGAGTGCGACCTTCGTAGCCTCCAAATCCTGTTCGACTATTTGCATCCTGACTTAAGTTTGTTCCAGTCCCCCTACAACACCGCCAGCTAATCGTCCTTTAATTTTGTCGAATAGCTGTATGTACCATAGCCCGAGCGTTCTGGATGTCGCTTCGCCGGGCCGAGACGGCGAGGAGATATTGGTTCGAAAGCCTCTCGATCTTGTTCTCGCCCTTTGCCTGGGCCTGCTTCAGACACGAGTTGATCGCCTCCACTTGGTCACTCAAAATCGCGGCGCGGACATGTCCCCTATCTCGTTCCTCTTTGACAACGGGCACGAGCTCACGCAGCTCTCCAACGACAGTCTCCTGCTCATTCAAGCCTCCCTACCCACTAATCTGCCCGCGCAGCTCATCCCCATGGTTTTGAAGGTGAACTCCAAATGAGTCTTGCGTGCTTTATAAGCGGTCTGAGTCTTCGGGAGTCGGCGTCGAAGGATGGGGTAGATAATTGAGAGTCGGTGTGATTGGGATGGGAGTGTTATGGAGTGAGTTTGTATGTCACTATTGCGGGCGGGACCATCGAAGTGTGAGCAAAGGTTATTCTCCTCCTTCCATTCAGCGGTCCTACGGGAGGCGGCGCGATGTGGCCATCGGCCACGGTGGAGCCCCACTCAGATCATCATTCGCTCTGCCTACAACCTGCATATCATGGCGGTACTCGCCACGACATTCCTGTCCGCCACCTCACAATTCACTTGCTTCCGACATATGAGTGGATCTAGGACGTGATGACCATTGCTCCGAAAGGTGAAGCGCAAATCGCCTGTGCCTCCAGTGATCCAGGCTCTCACCCCTAACCCTGTTCGCTATCTACTACTGCTCCCTCCCACCACCTCGTGCTAATGGCACCATCATCTGATTTACAGAGCTTCAGGAAGGTGCTTGCCACCAGCAAGTGTATCGTTATTCTCGCCGGAGCTGGACTCTCAGCAGGGTCTGGTGCGTATTTGCCTTCTCTGAACCGCCGCAGTCTCAATCGCTCATGGGTATCTTCCATCCAATTAGGTATCCCCACATTCCGAGGAGCAGGAGGCTGGTGGCGGAAATATGTCAGTTTAGCTTTGTGCTACACCGCTGGTTATTGCCAACTCTATTTCCTTTGAGAACGCTGTGTCTTTAGCAACACCTCAGGCCTTCGAAGACAATCCAAGCCGTGTTTGGCAATTCTATCATGAACGACGAGAAAAGTATGTAAAATCATTAGAAGCGATCCATCCGTCGAGGCTCACTGGAGTGGTTATACTTTCAGAGCGCTCAGTGCATCCCCAAACGCTGCCCATCATGCCCTTGCAGCCCTCGCACGTCCAAACGTCATATCCCGTATAGCACCCTCGCTCGACGACAAGTTCCCTCTACCGCTCTTCGTGACACAGAACGTCGACGGACTCTCCATGCGCGCGCTCGCTTCACTTCCCCCTGACCTCAGAGTGATCGGCGAAAAGAATTTGCTTCAGATGCACGGCTCCATTTTCGTCACCCGGTGCACAAACTGCGAGCATGAGCAGCCCAACTTTGATCTCCCACTGTGTACCGCTCTCGGTCAACATCGTCTAGATGAAGACGACGATATACCCATCTCGGAGCTCCCCAAATGCGGTGGTGAGAAGTGGAACGGATCAGACGAAGATGGGAATTGTGGTGGCCTCTTGAGGCCCGCAGTTGTGTGGTTCGGAGAGATGCCCGATTATATGGAAGAGATTGATGATCGCCTAAAAATTTGTGATCTGATCCTGGTCGTTGGGACCTCATCTACGGTACGAAGCTCGGCATCGAGGACTTTTCGATGAATGAATCGAGCATACTGAAGGTTATTGACCTACTCTCACCAGGTCGCTCCCGCTTCTACCTTCGCGGACACAGTTCAAGATCGGCGCGGAAAAGTCGCCGTCTTTAATCTCGAACGCTCAAACGGCGACGAGGACGCCGATTTCCTCTTTTTGGGACCTTGTGCAGATACTCTTCCGGACGCGCTTGGTATCACAGCAGAGGATTTAGCAACGCATTGAGGGAGATTCTGTGTGGGTCCCCTCCGCTCCGTTGTAGACTTGGAGGACTCGCGTCATTCGTATAACTCTGGTCCCATGATATTGAATATGAATTAAATACTTGAAGTTTTTGCCCAAGTGCGTCGCTCGACCCAGATCCCAGTGGCAGATCAATCTGAATACCTCCAGCGCCACAAAGTTTGTGGCCGTCTCTTAAATCGTTCGCCGGGAATTTTGGATAAATATCTCGAGCTACAAAAAGCGACGCATGCATTGCAACAAGACCAGACAGATGGTGATCAGTTTTAAAAGGCAGCAGGATGAAAAGAAATAGACATTTGGAACCATCAACTGTGTATAGGAACTCATCCCAGATTTACTCTGGGGCAATCATTTGACTCCATTTTTTCCCCCTCCTTGATACCTACAGGTCACAATATGTCATGTTCCCCAAGGACTCGAAAGGCTTCGCAGTCGACAATCTGTACTACATCGGTGATTCGGGGTTGTGGCTGCGGCCTGTTTCCCCGACGAGTATCTTGCTGAGGATCAGGTCCGTTCCCAGGTATATAGTGTCATTAGTGAGGGGGTTGGAATGAAATTGAGCTTTCGGAGGATTATAAGGGTAGATTGCGCGTTGTGGAGGCGAGAATCTTTCTGTCGGTGACCGAGCTCGGAGGCGAGGACGAGGAAGGCATCGCCTGAGAGGTCGATTGATCTCCCAGAGATAATGGACAGTTCTAACGGATTTCCTTTTGACCGTGACAGAATTTGCCGAAGGATAGGTAGGGGGTGACTCCTGAAGATGCACACTCAGAAGGATGGTGTGTCTTTGATGAGTCGGGCTCAACTGCTTGAGACAGAAGTGAGCTCGCAGAGTCGCTGCATGTAGAAAGGTCTGGTGTGTCATATGAGGTCTATAGATAGGGATAGCACGATGGATAGGATGGGCGTTGTGAGCTCAGGGGGAAGTCGGGAGATCGGGAGCTGCGCATTGTGCTGTCGTTGGCGGTAGACCAAGATCTCAAGTATTCTCCTCTTGATTCTCCCAAGAAAAAATTCGACGGCTTCAAATTCGTCCTCCAAGCTACAGATCCCACTGATACTCTCAAGGGGTCGCGAGGAAGGAGAAGTATTAATGTCGACAGCTGATCTCATAGATAACATAATGACCGCGCACCAGCCGTTCCTCAAAAGGGAGGCATCTTGAATGGCCTCCAGTGAAGATCTCACTGCTCGGTCCACATGGTTTTCTCCAAGATCGACCATAGTGCCACGGATGGTGGGTCTTGGAGTCTTTGATGGCATAAACATTATGCCGTATTTGTCGGGCGTTATGTACCCTGCGATTATCTCACATTTGCGCAATGTTTTCTATATGAGCCCTATTGTCAATCCAATGCCGTGCTCCCCAGTGTGGTGAGGATCGAAGCGCGCACGGGGGTTGGCAGGGAGGCGGATCTATTGATCTCTTGCCTGCCCCTGAGAGGGACTGGCTCAAGCCGTCAACTGGACCTAAGACTAAGACCAAGACTAAGAGAAATGGAAGGACACGGTGAAGAGGGACGGGGGGCGGGAGATGGAATGAAAGATGCGCTCGGGAGCGGATTCGAGTGAGGGTGAAGACAGAGACCACTAGCTATGATCGAAGATATACTCGCTGTAAGCGAAAGATGAGCGAAGGGAGAGTAAGCGAGGATTAGCGAAGGGGGGACAGGACAGCAAGCGGGAGGCAACAGGGCAGCAAGCGAAGGGGGGCAATACAGCAAGCGGGAGGCAACGAGAGAGCAAGGGAAGGGAGGGCGACGCGATTGAGACTTGACTAGCCACCAAGCCGTCATTGGCCCACTGCAGCAACACACACCTCCACATGCTGCACTATCATTATTGGAACCTCTGCTCTCTTCACTAGACCACGGCACCAAATTCACTGGTGCACATGGGGTATGTGGGGTCATTCCCGCTCGGAGCTGCCTCCGACTTAAGCCAGGAGTGCTCCTAGGAGCCCCCTGGTGAGATGACACCTGTGGTCTATCCCCAAGATAACACACAACGGGAGGTTTGGTGGGTCAAACCTCACCCTGTTCAGAAAACACGGTCGGCCAGTGACTGTTCGCTTGGTAGCGAGTTCCCACCCATTCTCACACAAAAATTCATCTCAAATTGTGTTTTTCAGTTTGTTACACGTGATCGTATATGTTAGACACCATACGATAGGCATGACGTCGTCCGAAGTTGAGATGGAACGACTGAACTGGGGATGAAAAGATCACAGAGAAGGAAAATAGATGTATCGACCATAGTGTATAATTGAAATCTTCGAACTGGATCTGCTCAGATGACGTGAGTCATAGTAGCATCGGAAGATGATACCGTATCCTATAAGTTCAGGTGGAGATGGTAAGTGTGAGGGTCCGACGCGAAGGGGTTATGAAGCGGGGGAGCTTACCAACGCCTCAGAGACTTCTGTGAAACCGCCAGTGATAACTCCTATCGCCTGTTGCACCCGCCTGACAACGTCTTGAGCGCTCTTGACAGCCTTTTCATCCCTCTCCTTCAATGCCTTCAAGTTCTGCAGGTCCGCCTTAACATCCACTAACTCCATATCCTTGCTTTTCAGATCGCCGCGCAGACGTCTCCTCTCCTCCTTGTGCTGGAGGGTCCTGCTGTCAGACTCGCAGTGCAAGGCCATGACCGCCGCCTCGGCATTCTCGAACTTGTTCTTCCACTGTTCAACGGTCTTCTCGAGGCTCATGACGTGTTTCCCCTCGTCCGTCAGCTGTCGCTCCAACCAACCGATTGTACTGCGTGCCGTTTCCAGGCGGTCCAACGCATCGAGTTTTGCGGTCTCCGTAGCAGAGAGCTCTTTATGGAGCCCGTCGACTTGGGCCGTCAAGGAAGCTTTAAGCTGTCTGCTCAACTCTGTAGTCGCATCAAGCTGCTTGCGAAGGTCGGCCCGGCGCTTATGATCGGCGTCGATATCGTGCGTAAGCTGTAGGTGGACTGCGCGAGAGGCTGCAAGGGTCGAAGTAAGGCCAACAATGTGTTCGCGAGCAGTAACGAGCTCCTGTTCCCAGCTCTGTTGACTTTGACGAGCAGATGAAACCTCGTTGGCCTTCGCGACGATGTCTGCTTGCAGGAGACCGATCTGACGCTCTAGTTCATCGTGTTCACTGCTGACAAGAATCTTCTCGCCTTCGAGCTCTTGGATGCGTGAGTTAGCTCCAGCCAAAGCAGCCACAGCCGTCTTCAATTCCTCTGATATGACACGCTGGCCATCTGTTGCCGCCATGATCTGTACCTGCATGTCAGCAGCGACGTCTTCCAATCTTCGGACCTCAATCACGAGCGCATCGTGAGCCTGCTGTAGCGCTGCCTTCTCCTGAGTCCTCTGGGCGAGGTTCGTCCGTTCTTGGTGAAGCTCAGTCACTAGCTTGTCGTGCTCCGTAGTTATAGTCATCAACGCAGCAACGTGCTCCAAGCTCACTTGCTCTGCACGTCGTTCAGCCTCGACAGCAGCGGCGGAGATAGTCCGTATATGTTGCTTCTGATCCTCAACGCGAAGCTCGGTAGCATCGATGAGTGCGACCTTTGTAGCGCTCAAGTCCTGTTCGACCATCTCCAGCCTGACTTGGGTCTGTTCGAGTTCCTCTTGTAACGTCACAAGCTGATCGTCTTTTACTCGAATAGCTGTGTGCGCGGTAGCCTGAGCATTTTGGATGTCGCTTTGCAGCGCCGAGACGGTGAGGAGATGCTGGTTCGAAAGCTTCTCCATTTCGTCCTTTCCTTCTGTTTGGGCCTGCTTCAAGCGCGAGGTGATCGCGTCCACCTGGCCACTCAGAGTCGCAACGCGGGCCTTTTCTCTATCCCGTTCCTCTTTGACAACGACCACAAGCTCACGCAGCTCTTCAACGACAGTTTCCTTCTCATTCAAGTCTTCTTCCAGCCGGATGATCTGCCCACGCAGCTTATCCTCGCGCTTCTGATGGTGAATTCCAAGTGATTCCTGTGCGCTTTGGAACCGGTCCGAGTCTTCGTAGACTTGATCGTCATCCTCGTGTTGAGGCGGCGAGGAAGATAGAATGCGGTTGGACGGAGCAGGCGTCGGAGGATGGGATAACTGGGAGTTTGTACGATCGAGACGGGAGCGTGGTGGAGCAAGTGTGTCTTTGGAGACTGGGGGCGCGACCATTGAAGTGTGAGCAGAAATCGTCCTACTCCTTCCATTCTGCGGTCCCACAGGAGAGGACGCAGGAGGGGTCGGTGCGGTTGGCGTAATCTGACAGTCCGCTACGATGGAGCCAAGGCCACCCTGGTCGTCGTTCGCTCCGCCGTCAACCTGCATGTCGTTGTGGTACTCGCCAAGACGGTCTTGTTCATCATCGTCGCCGTTGTGAACCACAAATGGATCTTCGTCATCATCGTCATTGCGTTGAGAGAGTGCCGCTTTCAGGTTGGAAATCTCGTCGTCTTTCTCCTTTAGGAGTCTGGCGGTCTCTTGATTATTATCGTCATCTTCCTCATGAATGCGCCTAACTCGCGCCGGTGTGGCGGCTTTGCGAGCTTCGTCCAACTCTTGCAGCAGCTAAGAGGAGAGCGTCAACTTGATATTGGAGACTTCAACTGAAATTGGATCTCGAACGTACCTGAGCCTTGGACTTGCGTCTGTCCTTCGGGTCAGTGTTGGGAGGGAAAGCCACGCTCGCTCTACGCGACGAGATGCTGGTCCTCCCGCGACGTTTGGGCGCTGGAGTGACTTGACGAGCGACCTCCTCTTCTTCGTCATCTTCGGACCCATCCGCACCCCGGAGCAATGGGAGCCCTAAGCTCGTCCTCCTGCGCTTGCGCGCGCTCGGACTAGGACTCGGGAGGAGTTGAGACGGCGCTCGGCCTCCTTTGGTGTGACGCCTGATAACTTTGGATATCGCGATAGGGTCTGTCTGGTCTTTGGTGGGCAGAGAAGCCACTTCATTATCAAGGCTAAGAAAGGGTCAAAAAGCCATCAGAAATCAAGTCAGCTCTCGTGCGCAGCAAACGAGGCGGAACGTACGCGTCGTGATACAGTGGATTGAGAATGTAATGGCCATGGTTGCTCGCTTTCTGTAAGATGTCATGGCCTTCGCTGGCCTGTCCATGAAATCATCAAAACCTCCTTTCAGCCAACGTCGCATTATCGAAAATGCAACGAGTGCATACCAGATCGGTGATAGCCCTGTTGATGAGCTTCACATCTGCATCACTGGTGTCCTCGCCGGATTTGCTCTTTTGTTTTCTCACTGCGGAACGAGTAACGAGGTCAACACACGCCGTGTGCACGCCTCGAGGTTGACGTCAGAGTGGTCGTTTCACTTACCGATGGCTACAATAGAGGCACGATGAAGAAAATTCTTGTCTTTATACGGCGCCTTCACATCCTTTACAAATCTCTGTCGGCGCCGCTCATGGCGTATCGAGTGTATTCCGGAGATGACCCCTTTAGGAAGGTTGGAACGCCCATATCAATGGACGCGTGATTTCTTGAGATTTGAGAATGAAAGAGTACGGACATTCCGCGTTGGTGGGCTTTCTGCTTCCCAGAGAGTGACGTCCAGCTTTACTCAAAGCCATAATAGGTGAGGAGTCTGCTTGTGTGGTTTGTACGGTGGCGGATGCAACAGGAGTTGGTTCCCAGACGCAGATGGAACGAATAGGATACGCAGAGACGGGTGCCGCGTTCTAGGGAAGATCCTGGAAGATCTTTTGATTGTACTACTACGATAGTCAAGGGGAATGGTGGTTGAGTTGTTGGACTCACTGTCGGTCCCGTCCCCTTTGAAATTGACGCGTTTAGCGGAGTTCGAAAGCACCCCTGCTCTGCACGTGTTTCATGCCTCGTTTAGCCCTCCCTGCTCCCCATGATGCATCGAAGTGTATGCACCATTATTCAAAATGATTGCAACGGGAGGGTGCTGTCGACCATAATACTGAAAGCATGGCGGGAGACCAGAACATTGTCCTGGTACGCAGAACGACACGCCCCAGCGTGCGATATGAACCAAGGTACGATCGTCGTAGCTGCCTCAGCAAGCTTGGAGGACATCAATACAAGTCAAGATTTCTATCATGAGCGCTGCGGCTCCCCAGAATGGGTGCATCTCTGTTAAATTGGTGTGACTCAACGGGTGATTCGCAAATGTTCTGTCACTGTAGACTTGTCTTGGGAGCCTGCTACATGAGGAGACGCTCCTGATACGCATATTGAACACAGTAAGCTTGGTATCATGACTATGTCGCGGAACAAGAAGGACCGCTCTATCCTGGCACTCATATAATATCTTTGTTTTTGTTAATAATCGTTGGCGGGCCCAAGACCAGGGGGGAAAGACGGTACGGCCCGATGCCATTCCGCCATATTTACTAGAGATCCTCGTCGATGTCGGATAAATTTGCCTAAAAACACGTCTTAAGGTCAAGCGAGACTGTAGCAGTAGATCGAGTTAGATGAAGTGAGACGGCGAACTTCTTATAAACGGTCTGCTCCGTGCACCAAAACGTCCAGCTGGGTTGGGAATTTTAGACTAGATAATGTATCAAAGCAAGCATAGCCCAACCGTCCCCACTATTCTCAATACGATAGAAGGAAGAGTGCCGTCAAGTGAGAAGTGCAGATCATACAAGGTTGTTATATTTCACCATCCTCCAGTTAATCTCTTGAAATCTTTGCGGGAAATACTCGAAATACGACGCAATAATTCATCTTACTTTAATCTGTATTCAATTCTAATCCATATCATACATTTATGACGATGACCACAAAATTCAACTTACCGCGCTCAGTCTGAGAGCGACCGCCATCATCCTGCGAGATACGTTGTCCACCACTCTTCGAACAGCCCCGCCTCAACATCCATCTGAAGAACATCATCAATCACCTTTGTCGACAGCATGCAGTTCCTCGGACGAGAGACGGCCGCCTCTCCTTTCGGTTCTTCTGCGTCAGGTATAATGTGGTCATGGGGGAGGCTAAGGATCTTGCTGAAGATGAGACATATCTCGTACTTGGTGAAGGGCTCGGCAGCGGAGTAGTGTAGAATGGACGGTAGCTTTTTCGCGCGAGAGGAAAAGCTCGTTGAAAGAGGATCTCGAGGTTTGTTGAGGATGAGCCGGTGGAGGAAGGACGCGATGTCGACGGTGTTGGTAGGGAATCGCGTCGCGAAATGATCCATCTTGTAGGTCTTGCCGGATTGATCTTTCACGATGTCGACTAATATATTGATCGCTGTGTCAGAGTTTTTTGGCGCGGGCCCGTACCTATCGGTCACTATCAGATCGTGGTGGTGGCAACTCCGCGTGGTTGAGAGACTGACTCACAAAACTGGAACTCGCAGAGAAATTCTTTGGCCCTTGGCTCCATCGCCACGCGCCTGCCGTATAGCAAGTTCACCTTCAAGTTTAGTCTTGCCGTAGAAGTTGACTGGATTCGGCGTGGCGTCGACCTCATATGGAGGGGAGGTGCCGTCGAAAACATAATCTAGAGACGAGAGAGATGTCGGCATCATACGATCATCGAATTTTACGTGGAAGGGGTAACAGGATGACCCACCAGTGCTGATGTATACGAGGATGAAATCGTGCTTCTCTGACAGGTCTGCCAAAGTCTTGGGGACCTCTGCATTCAACCTCTGTGCGAGATCCGGGTTCTTTGGCGTAGATATATGCGCGCAGGCATCAGGCGTGTCAAGGAGGTGCAGATTGAGTGGAGTGGGACTGACCTGGGAGGCCACATCAGGTCGTCGTTCGGCAGCACAGTGTATGATCCCTACAGACCAATCGGGAAGTTTCAAGGTAGTCTCAGAAGTCCCAATCGAATCATTCAGAACTTACAGTCGGGCTTGAAGGAGGCGATCACGGTTTCAGTCGCGTGGGCATCCAAGAGGTCAATTTTGGTGAGGTCGTCACGGGGACTTGAGTGAGATAGTCCTTTGACTACATAAGATACCATGAGTAGATTAAATCAGTATGGATACGTCGAGAGAGAGTATAAAATTTCGACAGATGTGCTTACCTTCAAAGGAGGGATCCTTCGTGAACTCCTGGTAAATCGCAGAGCCAAGAACACCAGATGCACCTATCGCGATGGCCAAATCCGTTGGCATATATACCACCCACACTCATCCAAGTAATTTACCAACCTGTGATTATGATCTTCATAATGCTCTTGTGGGCTGAATGGATGATTGTTGTGTTAGTCCTGAAGTCATGTGACTGATGTCGTACCGCGAAGACTTCAACAAATAATCGACTTGAACTCGCGTACTTATACGACCGTTCAGTCCGTCCATCTCTCACCTCACCCTCTACCATCCATCTACTAGTCATTATCTCCCCACTAAGGCATCTTCATCCGGCACAACCAACAATGTCTGCTCTTACTCGCTCCAAGCCGTCTTTCGTCATCTATCGCGACGAGCCTGAGGTCATCCAAACTTCATCCCATGACACCACCACAACCAATACTTCTACCGATAACAATACAATCAAATCACCTCGTCCAGCTCTCAGCATATCTACATCCTTCTCCATCAACGACAAGGAGAACTCGGCTCCATACCCAACCGCAACAGGTGGTAAACAACTCAAGGCTACCAAGCAACAGCAACAGCCCAAAGCCGCAGGGCTCACCACCAAGAGCGCACCCACCTCTCCTCTCTTACAATCTACAGGACCATCGGGTTCATCTATCCGTTCCGCTCTCGCCACCAAGTTCGTCGCGCCGTCGAAGACCACTCGCGTCTCATCCAACAACGCCAAGTCCAAATCACAATCGTCAACATTGAAACGATCGGGGTCGTCTCAAAATGCTTCCGGCCCCACCATTGAGTTGGGCTCCTCGGTTGCGGAGAAAACCAGACCAAGAGTGAAGCGGTCTGTCTCAACATCATCCGTGTCGGGCAGGAAAGCTTCCTCTAAGCCGAAGGTAACAGCGTTGACCAGCCTCACGGAAACACTTGAAGAGGGGATGGCATTCGGTCCTGATGGGCTTACCGCAGCGGATCGTCGAGCCAAGGACCTCACACAGCTCCCTCTCGCTGATATCTCGGCGGCGTACACCGCAACAACTGTCGCTCCGGAAGGCAGTACTGATGTCCAGACCCTGAGTCGGAAGAGGGTGAGTCTAAGGGTCTGTCTTCCTCACGCCGCGCATTATTTTGCTCAATAGTCTTTTAATATCCGCAGTCGCGGTCTCTAACTATCATGGCTGAGGAGGAGGAAGATGCATCGGAGCCGTTGGGCTCCCAGGAACCCAACTCGTCCTCACAACACCCAACCCTCATCTCAACTCAACCAGAACGAGAGCCGGCCGGCGAGCCATCGTCATGTCCTTCCCCGTCCAAGAAGTGTCGTCTTTCTCCCATTGGTGAAGTGGCACCACAACTTCCCCTCTCCGCTCAACCCACCCTGCTCGAGGAGTTGTTGGAGGTTCCAAATCACGAAGCGACTTTCATCGAGCTTTGACTCGATAACGTCGCACATAATGTCCCAACCCTACCCGTCGCGCTACCCACCTCTGCTACTGATCTACATCCAAACTATGCCGTATCCTTTCTTTTGGTTCGAATCGCTATGTGCCTTGCTCTTACCTTCTCATCCTCCTTCGCACTTTGTACAACGTTCGTCTACCTCTGTTCAATTTCTCATGCGGATGGCCTCATGCAAACCAACTATGCGCTCCCTCGTACGCTCATATCACTAGTCTCACCCAAATATATGAGAGCTTTACCATATCTACAACGGTCATGGTTGTGTCTGTCCTCCCAACCTCAAGGTCTGCATAAACTCTGGCTTGATCAAATCCCTGCAGATTGCGATGACAAGGTCGGTGGGATTATTAGACGAGCAATCAGGGTGCCCCCGAAAGATCATAGCAATAGGAACTGACCCGCACAAAGTCAGCATGACAATAGTCAGGTCTCATTGAGAACAAAGAGAAGGGATATTGATGCGATAACGGCAAGAAGCAACACAAAGTTACAGGAATCGAATCACAACGACGCCCAAGATTGGCGAAGGCAAATATGGCGATGCTGCGGGAGGTCAGAAAGCGGCGCATGTTCTGTAGAGGACATTGCTGAGGTTGGTAGACTTCGTAAGTCTAATGACGGTTGACAGAGCAAACAGCCCAGAACATAGAACATGACAGATCTCTCTCAGACGCCAAGCCCCGATCTGAATGAAGTCGACCGGCCTTCAAAAAGTCCAATTCTGGTAGCCTTCACGGCTCCATGACTTGGTGATTATGAACTCTCAAGTTTGTCACACCTAATGGTCTCCCACTTTCTCCTCTTCGTCTTTACAGGCCACGAAATTGTCGAAATTGTCAACCAGGCGTCGATACCGCCCATATATCCACTGCACCCTCAAAGACCCACGAATACATGGCAGCTCTAAGGTGTATGTAGGCCTTAATTGGGCTCCTTCCGATCTCTGGTCGCGAGATCAATGGGAAAGGAAGCTTGCCGTTTGGAAGGTTTGTACTGACGATTTCCTGGAAAGCGAGTGACTTATTTGGCAGACATACGAATAGAATGGCTGCTCGGCACCCCGGTGGGTTTGATGGATGGAATAGAGCGGTGAACAGATTGTGAAGTTGCATCGGTATGCTGTCACGTGAACCTTCCAACAACTATATCATTTTCAACTCCTCGCTAGTTGACGGCGTGCAGATTCTATGCGGTGTCTCTCTCGGTCGCCTGTGGCCCTCCAACGGAAACAAGACTTGGGCGTACTACCAAGTAGGTTTTGCGCTCAAGTGCGGAGAAATATTGGGGAATAATGTGCGATGGATTCAGCAGTGGCGTCCAGCATAATGCAGGCGTAGGACAAGCAAATCCTGTCAAGGTTTGACCCCAGTTGATTTGAAAATTGGACCTTAGCACAAACCGGTGAAGTTCTGGAGTCTCTTATGTAGCATTAAGGGCTCGACATTGACGTGAGGGATGGGAGGGCTCGACATGTACTCGACGCAGTCAGTGTATCACTGACTTTTTCGAAGTAGAAAAACTCCATTCGAGATCTATGGACTAAGAGTAGAAGAAAAAGGTGGGGACGACTAGCAGGCAAAGGCGTGATAAGTATGGCTTCACACAATAGGGCTATCACACAACTTACTGCAACACAGGCAACAGTTGATATGGGAAAATACGGATGTTCAGCCTCGAAACAAAGGAACCATTAAGCACAGATATGAACATAGTTGACCCATCGGCGTACTACGGGGACATCCCTTTTGCGAGGAGTCGTCACCACCTGGTAAACTCCTTTGGCGGCGTCCTTGTAGTCAATCACCGCTTCTTCCCCATCACAAAACATAAACCTGTAGAATGTCTCGGCAACATCGACCTGGTCCAAGTCCTTTACTTCCCGCATTGTTCCTACCACTCCTCTAAAGCCTGAAAACTGCAAAGCTGCCGCTAGGTGTAGGCCTTCGTCTGGTGCTCTTCAATTTCCACTTGCAGTGTCACTTGCCGAGAGGAAGGCCAACTCAGCATTTAGAAGGCGGGTGCAAGTGATATCTTGAAGGCTAAGCGGTTTGTCCTGAAGACGGAAGTATGACCGGAATAGTTGATAAATGTTCTGTTGTGCTCTGCAAGCAAGATGTATCCATGAGTAATAAGGAAGTTGCTCTAGAACCGCGTCATGTGATGTATCCTCATCTGTCATCAGACAACGCTATGGGCCTGCCGCTCCAACCTCCGCAGTTCCTCACCCACACTGAGTAGTATATCCCCACAATCTATCCCATCCGCTTGCGAAACCCCGACAGCGAGAATGCTAGGTCGACCTATTGAGGTTGAGGGGCGCTTCGAGCCCGGGTGAGCATCGAGAGGGTGCGAGCGTGTGAGGATATGAAGTAATCGAGGAGTTTTGGCCGTTTCGATCGATATATCCCAGCGGCATGCAGCGGCAACAAGCATAGCCAAGAGATGGGACACTACTAGACTCGGCTGCCTCATAGCACACCCAACCTTTCAAAACTCTCCGCTATGGGCTGCGAAATAAGCTCCTATAGAAGGCGATGTATTTCATCTACCTGTCTATCCTGTTCCTCGGCCCGCCGGATCCGGTGATAAAGCTCTCGTATATCTTGTAGATTGTAGTGGGGTGCCCCCAGACAGTTTGACAGCCTTAGGATCTGCACCTTTTTGTAGGATGATTGCATCGGACCCGAGGTTTCTGCTGTTGATGACTATGATAGGGTCCTCATCGGCTGCATACCTCAAAGCATGGAAGGGCGTTGGCTCAAGGAACGTAGCGAACCCTGGTAACATCCTGATCCGGGTAACAACATCGCCCCACTGCCGCATGAGCTTCTGATGCCTTTGTTATATGACCAGGGTCAGGGGTCGCTCGTCTTTTATGATGGATGAATAGGTGACCTGCCTACCTACCACATCTGGTCCTGGTGAGCCCCAACTTCGATCAATCCTATCTGTATGGTCCACCTTTAAAGAGCCGTGAAGGTGAGAACTGAGAGCCATAAACTCCGCTGCCAGTCTGTCACTTGCGACACGAATGTCATCCACTGCCGCTCCGTACCGACCAAGTTGAGCCAATAACATCCCCCGCCCCTGTTCTAAGAGTTCGACCGCTGTCTGTGGCTGCTCCAAATCTAAGGCCGTGGTCGCAGCGTCGCATGCAAAGCTCCGTACAGGATCGTATACTTTGCTATCAACAATTCGACAGAATCGTGAATTCAACGAGCTAGACATCAAAGTTAATGTATCAAGAAGTCTTAGCGCTATTGTATAGGCGGGTAGGGTCGATGGGTGTGCAGACCGTAGAGCAAATTTTTATAAACATATGGAAGCGTAGAAAGAGTGCTGTCAAGGTTCCGTGTCTATGGGGGCAGGACTTTTCAAAGAGCAGGAGAGCCGCGTCAAGATCCTTCCGGTCTCCGTCTACCCTGTAACGAGTCTCGATGGTACTAGCGAGATGGCAGAGACTGCCCGAGCGATTGGGATCTCCTGGAGGCCGGAGCTGTAAGGACTCTTGGTGCCATTTGATAGCCGTGTCGAGGCCTGTACGGTCCTCGATCTGGTCATATCGAGTTCGCATGGCGTTGCTGAAGGCATCGAGGATACCCAAACGACTAGGGTGCTCCGGAGAGCAGACCTGTAATGCCTCTTGGTGATGTTCGATCGCTGTTTCGAGGTCCGCACGGTCTCCCTCCTCAGCATAACGAGACCGGATGGTGACTGCGATGTTGCTAAGATCATTCGGGCGATTAGGTTATCTCATACGGTTCAGCCGTAGTGCTTCTTCCTGGTACTCTATGGCTGTATCGAGGTCCGCACGGTCTCCGCTGCAGTAGTAGCGACTGTGGATGGCGACTGCGAGGTGATCGAGGCTGTTTAAGCGGTCGGGATGCCCCGGAGGTCGGAGCTCTAGCGCCATTTCGTGGTATCTAATGGCTGCTTCGAGGTCCATATCATCATCGGTCTGATGATAACGAGCTGCTATGGTGATGCCGAAGTCATCGAGGATACCCGAACGACTAGGACATTCTGGGTTGCAGAGCTGCAGCGCTTCCTCCTGGTATTTGATCGCTGTATAGAGGTCCGCAGAGTCTCCTTCGCGGGTATAGCGAGATCGGATAGCGACTGCAAGGCTGTTGAGACTACTGAAGCGACTAGGATGTCCCGGGCGTCTCCGCTGCAGCACCTCTTCGTAGAAGCCGATGGCAGTATCTAGATCTACTCGGTCTCCAGTATGATCATAACGAGTACGTATGGCATGTGCGAGATGGCAGAGGCTGCTTGGGCGGTTGGGATCTCCCAGAGGGCGAAGCTGTAGCGCCTCCTCATGATGTCCGATAGCCGTGTCGAGGTCTGCACGATCCCCGATCTGGTCATATCGAGTTCGCATGGCGTTGCCGAAGGCATCGAGGATATCCGAACGACCAGGGTGCTCCGGAGAGCAGACCTGTAATGCCTCTTGGTGGTGTTCGATCGCTGTTTCGAGGTCTGCACGGTCTCCCTCCTGAGCATAACGAGATTGGATGGCGACTGCGAGGTTGCTAAGACTATTCAAGCGATTAGGGTGCCCTATAGGGTTCAGCCGTAGTGCTTCCTCCTGGTACTTTATGGCTGCATCGAGGTCCACACGGTCTCCGCTGTAGTTATAGCGACTGTGGATGGCGACTGCGAGGTGATCGAGGCTGTTTGAGCGGTGGGGGTGCCCTGGAGGGCGGAGCTCAAGCGCCTCTTTGTGATATTTGATGGCTGCTTCGAGGTCCGCATGGTCCCCGGCCTGATTATAGCGAGCGTAGACGGCGGCCGCAAGGTCGATGAGGCTGCCCAAGTGGTTAGGACGCCCTGCAGGAGTTAGCTCTAGTGCTTCTTGGTAGTATTCGATGGAAGCGTCGAGGTCTGCACGATCTCCAGTATGGCTATAACGAGTATA
>WSTV01000430.1:0-23897 GCA_019632285.1 Tulasnella sp. 332 | reverse complement strand
TACTGCAGTCTCTCTCGGGTGCATGCTTAGATCGGAGTTCTGCGTCCAGGTAACACGATGCCAGGGTCAGCCGCCAATCAGAGCAGAAAATCCAGAGGTCGTAGCACTTCGCATCAGACTGTTATAGTGCGAGTGCATTGTAATCGAGAATTCATGCCACGTCAAATGCTGCCTGCCAGCCACCCAACTCTCGCAGATAGGAAGGTGGGCTAAGCGGAAGTGCTGACTAGGAAACGTGAAACGTGGGAGCAAGAGGGGGTAATGTAAGGCAGGAAATCTGCAATGGAACCTCGTGGGATTGGGGTTGAGCTTAATTCAGACATCACGGGGAGCAGTGTTTGCGGTAGGCTATCTCATCTTGTGGATATGTGATAATCAACAAAGCGCCTTATTCAAGTGTGGTAAGTTTGGACAACGTTGACACGGAGTATTGAATCAACCAATTATGACATTGGCCGAGAATATCCCCAAAGATGATCCTGCGTTCGATTCACAACGAAAGCGGATCTCGCTTTATATGTCAAATTCGAGTAAACTTCCGGCCCACTGTAAACCATATCCAAATACTAGGGGTTGTGCTATATCAAAAGCTCTTTCAAAAATGTCGCTCGCTGCACGATTCCAGCCAGAGAACGTATGGGCATGATAAAGGAATCTCGAGGTGAGAGCAGGGCCCAGCTGGGCTCATGCTTCGACGGAGATGTCTTCGTGGTTCAGGGCCGATATGAGCTTCCAAGGGTGGCTCCTGAAGATGCGCGGCGTGCTCTCAGACCGATTCGGCAAAGAACATCCCCTTTGTGGTATTCGACTGGAGGCATTGGACGGGTCCTGTTGGAGCAATTCAACCGGACCCGTCGCCAAAATTGACTCGATAACCCTCCAT
This sequence comes from Tulasnella sp. 332, assembly GCA_019632285.1. Taxonomy (NCBI): domain Eukaryota; kingdom Fungi; phylum Basidiomycota; class Agaricomycetes; order Cantharellales; family Tulasnellaceae; genus Tulasnella; species Tulasnella sp. 332. The sequence continues at coordinate 23,014 of WSTV01000430.1, read as the reverse complement.
GGAGACTGGGATCCTGATTCGAGCTTCATATGGCGCGTCGTGCAGCAGAGGCCTTGGACAGTGAGATAGAGTCGGCAGAATGCATAATGGAAGTCCCCGAAGCTTTGATGTTTGACATGCGTGTGAATTGTAATGACTTCGACGGCCCCGTTTCTGGATAACAACTCAACCTCAGAACTACGTCCTCCGGCATTCTATCGCTCCCGGAGAACTCAGCGGAAATTATCAACTGTACCAGTGTATAGTGTCACACTGGAACGGCATGAGGCGGCTGGAATTCAATTCAAAAGCGGGGGGAAGCAGCGCAGGCCGTGAGCCAGGCCTTTCTTTGCCTCATGCCCACTTTGGCTGATCACAACATCCCGCTCTCATCTCATCCTAAGTTACGATCCACGTAGACGCCTGTGATCACGGCTATCTGCGATGCTGTAATATTAGGCAGCAGGAACTGGCCCTTTAAGCCCCCACCACTCTTCGACCTTGGTACGACATGGCATTGCCGAATGTTGAACTCTTCCAAGGTTCACCCCTTTCGCGATCTTTAAGCAATTCGGCAGGTACACCGGTGGGTTTCCCCGGGTGCTGTATTGAGGAGACTGACGTGGGAGATCACACATGTCAATTCTAGGTCTTCTGGGTCCCCCCGAACCAAGCGCGTCATCCACTTACCAGGCAGAGGACTCGACCATATGCATGTCTCGCTTGGCGGCCGAATAGAATTCTAGAAAGCTCACCCAACAATGGTTCTGCGAACCCGCTCGTCCTAGAATCCAGTTTGAGCTATCTGGTCTGGGCAATTTTATTTTTTTGGGTCAATCGTTTCCGAAATCATCGGATTCTGCTCTAGATGCACGTTTATGTGAGTTCGCCTCCGTACACGAAGTGACACGAGGCAGCACATGGATGTGAATTATATCCAAAACAGATAATGTGATGGGTGGCGAAGACATGAAACGGTCAGCCATACAATCGCAATGAGTTCCTCGGTGAGTTCGTATTGAATCCGTTCCTGGAACCTTCGAAATCACGAGCGCTGGGTCTCTTCACCCCCGTCGCCACGACTTCGCATGTTACTTCCATAAAGGCCTCCTGGAGGGCTATTTAACCACCAGCAGCAACTAGGCTCTTTCAATCCCAGCGCCTCCCCACTCTCTCAACCTCCCAACCACACATACTCGCCCGCTTTAAATTTCCCATCCATCAATCATGTTCCTCCGCGCTACTCTTCTCAACGATTTCGTCGTCTCTCTCATTGACTCAACCGAGAATGCCGTTAGTTACCTCGGTGTTCGCCGTGCAGGGACATCGAACTTATGCTGTTTGCATTCTGCCGGCGACCTTAGGTGACATGGATCAGCGGTGCCGTGAGCAAATAACCTGTGTGAACAATTGGGGTCGAGGAGCGGATTCGAATGGTACGTAACTATCCACGATCCAATCACGTAGCGTAATCCAGACGTGATAAGGCACTGATGACGCCTTAAACCACCAGACACCTAATATCGTACGATTTCTCTCTCCCGTGAAGCGAGCTGTATCAGGCTTTGATGTACAATACTCTGGAACTTTTTGATCGAGTGTCTACTTATGTACCTGGGTTCCAACCTGTTCCCTAATCAAAACATCTCATTGGCTATTGTCTTCGAGTGCGATACAGTAGATATCGAAATCAAGTTCTGGGGGTACCTGTCAAGGCGTGAGAAAGGAATACGATAGATCTGAGGGACATCGTTTCCTCCACTAAAGTGTCTGTCGGGATCGTGGTATTAGTGGGTGTCATGTCTGCAATCTAGTCAAGACTTTAGATAGGTCATGGAACAGGCCGGGTCACCGACAGCACAAAGTCAGTCAAGATATCAGATGTTATTTCGTGGCGTCGGTCCAAGGCACAGGCTTGCCTGACATGGACCGTGTTTGAAACAGTTATATAGAAACGAAAGTCGAATTGTACAAGTGCGTTGAGATAGACATAGTGACGCATCGTGTGCAGCGAGCATCAATCAATGTTTTGAGTCTGGCTTCGCCGCTTGACAGAGAAATAGCCAGGTGGTTCTACTTGCTGACCCACGATTATCACAACGACTAACATGAGTCTTAATGGCGGTGGCAAGGGTAAAAGTTATCGGGCTCAAAGAAACGAATGGTAACATCGTGGATATCATGTTGAGCTCAAAAAGGCGCCCGAACATCAAGCCCCGACGTGAATGAAGTTGGCCCAGCGGTCCACAGGCACCCTTCTCCGGCCCTTCTTTCCCCTGAGAACCTGACGATCTTGTGGACCCCGATAGCAGCATCCTTATACTCCACCTCTCCTTCCCCGCTACGGAGCATGTACTTGTAGAATGTGTCGGTACAACCTGGTCCATCCTGGTCATCCATAGCCCACAACGTTCCCACCACACTACAAAAGCCAGAAAATTGCATGCCAGCAGCGAGATGCTGACCTTCAACTGGCGTGTTTCGATCTCCAGTCGTCGTATGACACGCCGAAAGGAAAGCGAGTTCAGCGTGTGGAAGGTCAGTACGGATGATTTCTTCAAGATTGAGTGGTTGGTCTTGGAGGCGGAAGCGCGACTGGAACGGCCGATCGATATCCTGATGGCCATGACAAGCAAAATGCACCCATGAACACCCTAGAAGTTCTTCCAAAACTGCGCCTCGCAAGGCACTGTGCCCTTCCATCAACTTGGCATTCGGCATATGCCTCCTCAACCCTTCAAGCTCATCGCTGACATGCCATAAGACACCGTCGTACAATCTGTCCCATCTGGCTCGGAAACTCAGACTGCGAGAGCACGCGGCCGCTCTGCAGAGCGCAGCTTTCGCTTACGAGCACGGACTAATGCAGAAAGTGTTGTAGTATACGACGAGACGAAGGTGTCTAGGAGGTTCGAGGGCTCCGACTGCTGCTTCTGATGCACGCCGGCGGCGTGCAACGGCAAAAGGCATAGCGCAGACGTGGGGCACCACCATATACGGCTACCTCGAGGTACACCATCCTCTTCCAACCTCTGCACTACCAGTTGAACGACCGAGACCCATAAGTCGTTCAGCACTTTTTCGACCCCACTCTCCCGGTGTCCGTCATCTAAGGACCCCAGAGCCTCTTCCATCAATGCGGTCATTCGAGTGGTCTTCGCTCGAGTGACGGTGGGTAGCTCCATGTCCGATGGCTCAGCCCCGCTACGGAGAATGATCGCATCGCATCTGTAGTCGCTGATGTTTACGATGATAACCGGACCTTCATCGGCTGCATGCGCTAGTTCGTTGAAGGGGGTTGGTCTGAGGAATGTGGTGAACTCGGGCAGCGCTCGGATTCGAGTGACAGCATCGTCCCAACGTTTTGAAGGTCTTGATGTCTACATTTCATAGAGGAGTGAGATACTGAACAGAACTGAGAAATGGGTAAATCGTGTACCTTTCTACGGGATCCGACGAACGTACATCCGCTATGTGGCCAACGTCAATGTGACGGTCAATACTGACATGCTTTCTAAGTTGAAAGCTAAGCCCCGCAAACTCAGTCGCCGGTTCGGGGTTGGCAACAGCAAGGTCTTCGAATGTTATTCAATATCGGCCTAAGGGACTGAGCAAGATCCCTCGTCTTTGCTCTAGAAGTTCGACCGCCCTTTGTGGGTGCCCCTGTTCCAGCGCAACAGCTGCAGCATCCGGTGCTAAGCCTTGAACGCGACCGAGAATAGGGTTCCTGATAATCCGACCGTGCCGAGACTCAAGTGAGCTGGACAAAGCGACTGAGGTGTCGAGAAGCTCAAGGACTGTTGTCAGCGCTTGCAGAGTGGAGGGGTGCGAAAACCTACAAGCTTCACGTGCCCAGGTTAGAGATGCATTGATACGTGCATCCAGATCTCCACTTTCATGGAGGCAAGCTTCCTTCGGAAGCGAAAGCGCTCGGCCGATGACCTCTCTATCTCCAGTCTCATTGAACTGGTCAACGAGGCAATAAGCAAGGGTGTTGAGGTCGACCGAGCGACCTCGACGTCCTGGAAGTTGAAGTTTTAGTACTTCTTGGTCATAATCGATGGTCATTTTAAGGTCTTGAATGTGTCTAGTCTTTTGGAATCGCCAGTGGGTGGCAGGCCCGATGTTGCGTTGCTTCCGTATCATACGTGATAGTCGTATCGAGATCCACGCGGTTTCCGTCCATATCGAACCGACGACGAAGGGCAATTGCGAGATTATTGAGATTAAATGAGCGCTCAGGATGGCCCGGAGGTCGGAGCTGGAGCGCTTCTTGTCAAGGTTACCACGGTCTCCAGCATACAAGAATTGAGTGAGGAGCGCATACCCAAGGTTATTGAGAGGGGCAGAGCGGTTGGGTTACTTTGGAGACACCCCCTCACGTGCCTCTCCAAGCGCTTCTTCAAGGTACTTGACTGTAGTGTCGAAGTCCGCCCGGTCTCCGGCAAGGCTCCATCTATCCAAAATCGCAAGCGCAAGCTTGTTCAGGGTGGAAGAGCGTTCGGATTGACCTGAAGGTCAGAGTCGCAGCACCTCTTCTAGAAATCGAGTGGCCATGTCAAGATCCTCACGGTTTCTAGTTATGTCGAAGCGTTCCCTTCTGGCTACTGCACTGTGGCTGAGTGTTCTAGCGCAAATAATGTTTAGGAGATAAAGGCTGTAGCGTCTTCGTAGTACTCAATGGCCATATCGAGGTCCAGACGGTTTCCGCCCTGCATGAATCGGGTGTTCATCGCAACCCCCAAGTTGTCGAAATTGATCGAGCGCCCAGGATCTCCTGGAGGTCGGAGTTGGAGAGCCTCTTTGTAGTATGCGATGACCGTGTCGAGATCTCCATACTCCTTTGTGAGTCCACAGCGAACAAACATAGCGAGGCCGAGGCCGTTCAGATTCGCTGGGTGGTCACGGCGCCGATTTGGTCGAAGACTTAGTGCGTCTCGGTAATATTCGATGGCCTTATCTATATCCACAAGATCCTTAGTCTGTTCGGCCCGATCGTAAACTGCACTCCCGAACTGATGGAGACTAGAGGAACGATGAGGATGGCCTAGAGGTCGGAGTCGGAGTGCATCTTGGTGGAAACGGATGGCTACTTCAACATCCTTACGGTCCCCAGTCAGGCGAAATCGATTGGTGATTGTCACGGCGAGATTGTATAAAAAGTCAGAGCGGCCCTCGTGTGTTGGTGACAAAAGTTGAAGCGCATCTTCAAAGTATCCGATCGCAGTATCGAGATCTGCACGATCTCCACTCTCTTCAAAGCGATAGTTGAGAGCAGCTGCAAGATCATTGAGGGCGGATGAATGATCAGGATGTCCCGCTGGTCTGCTTTCCAGTGTCAGTTCGAAACATTCGATGGCCATACTGAGCTCTCCAGGGTCATTGGACTTCTAAGCAGGCAAAGATACGCCTTTCCCCCTGTGGATATTTCATCAACAGCTGGATTGAACGAAGGATAAGCGTCCCGAGTTATTTCTTCAATTAGGGAGGTATCAACCCTCAATTCGTGGGTGGAGGTGCCCGCTGGGTTGTTAAAAATAGCTTGAGATGTTTAAATAGCAGATATTGGAGATGAAGATGAACTTACAAAGCTTTCATCACCTATTACACTATCCATTACGTTCGGTGATTCTCCATCTACACCTTCCAGTGGGCCGTGTGATGGGGGAATGGAATATGAATACTGTCAGCCGAAATGTCAGAGCACAATCCTCCCGAGTGGACGCTCACATTCAATAGGTATTCAACCGCCAGGTCAGGGTTGAAGTCAGTGGCCGACATGGCCGCCTCCACATCCACGTACGGAAACCCCATTTCCACGATTTGTGAACTATCGCGGGCTTCCTTGCTATAAGCCTCGCGTGCAATACCAGGTGTTACCAGCTGGAGGACACCATCGTGATCGGATGGTGTACTCAGTGGATCAACGACATGATACATTGGTCTCTTTCCTTGCGATTTTGTGGTAGGTACTAGAGCTTCCCGAAAGAGGATATCCATCTCCATGTTTATGAGTGGGGATAATTCATCGACTTTTTCTATTGGGCGCACCTGAACATGTGAGAGATATCAGCAAAGGATACTGGAGAAGGTTACCAGGTCAAATAGGTTCAAGATACTCACACAGCAAACGACATTGATCACTCCACTGGTGTCTGGAACGCACTGTTGAATTGTTCGCTCGTCCAACAGGAGATGGTCAGCATAGAACAGTTTATGCTCTCTCACGGGGACTGCAATTTTGTCCTCCACCATCCGCTTCAACTGCTGAATCGTCTCCGATGGGACGACTTCTATTTTAACGCGACGGGCGCAAAGCGATCCAGTAGCGGTTTCAGCTAGCGAGGCGGCGTTGAAGACGTCATACAGGCCATGCGGCTGCCGAAACTGATCTGATGAAGGGCATTGTGCGGCTTGCTTACAGGCTGACGTGCGACCTCGGTCTTCTGGATCTCCCGTGAGTATGAAACGCAGATGTAAAGCCTTGGAGATATTAAGAAGAATAATTGGTTGTTTGGGATGTTTTGTAGAGCAAAAATCAAGGGCCAACCCGTAGAGGCTGATCGCCGAGTCGACATCGGCCATGGAGCCAGTCACGCTGTACCTCCTTTTATGTGCGGCCGCGATTCGTATACAGCTGCGTACGCGTTCCGGATCGCCTTTGGAACAGGGGTCGAAGACGCGCTGCTCAGACTGTACTGCGGCCTCTAAACCTAAGGGGTTCCCACCACATGCTGATCGTAAGTGGAATGCTTGAGCGAGGGATTTGGGTATGAGTGCTCTCACAGGCAGATCTAACTCCTCCGCACATAAAGACGCCTCAAGACATGCGATTGCCCCCTTCAGGTCTGAGGGGATTCCTATCCGCTTGAAGCGAGCCAAGCGCGGTGACGTACCAGAGCAAGGTTATGGGCTGGAAACGCTGGTCCGATGTCATAAGGGTATTTTCGGCCGCTTCAAAGTATTGCAGGGACGCATCGAGGTCGGCGGTGACGCCTGCGTGTTCGGAACGGTGAAACAGGTTGATCGCGCAGTGTTGCAGTATGAATGACGTGATTCCAGCGTTCTGCAGCTGGGGTACAGTACGATATCTGCTAGGAGGAGACAGATAATATTAGCGGTCCTTCTCGCTGATTTCACAAGATGCTCCACATTACGCCTGGATGTAGTGTTGCGTTCTATAGAAAGAGGCGCCAGTAGGCCATCTATTGGCAATCTTGTTCGGTTGGGTCACATATCCCGCGAGGAAAGTGAAGAAACTTGGGCAGATTATGTGAGCTGAGCCGGAGGAGGCGAGAGATGGTATGGGAAGCTTTATTGTGTTTCACTGAGCAGTCAGGGAGGGAAGAGGTGCAAATTGAGCGACAAATTATTGAAGAATGGAAGCAAAGGGCAGCCCACCGAAGGCGAGAGAGCTAAGGGTTCGAGATTCTCCAAGCTGCCTTATCAGCGGCCGCCCTTGGGAAGAGCGGGAAATGTCTCGGTGTGCTGGTGGCCAGTTTAAGAATAACAGATCCCAGAGGTTCTCAGGGTTTAAAAGCAACGAACCGCCCAGGATCCACAGCCCCAAGATCCCCAACGACTGCGATAAAGTAGAATCAGGAGATACCTCTACAATGATGATGGATTAATGCCGATACCCTCTGAATGACGGATACATGCCTCGTCCTCGCCATAATACTAGCACTCAGTCACACTTGCTCTGATATTGGTGTCATCCACAAGTGCACCACCGCCGATTCAGGCCTTATGTTCACCATATTCTCAGCCAAATTATCATTAGCTAGTTGCAAATGATTCTTCGCTCATCCACAGACACTTTCTCTCTCGAATGAATGGAAATCGTCGGAATACGACGTCACAGTTCACTAACGAGTGGCACGGTATAACTCGTCGGTGAGCTCCTCCAGCTCTTATGAACAACCGAGCGCGAGACTATCATGCAAGATTTCTTGGCGCACGACGGCCGGTCAGAAGTTCGAAGATCCAGCGGTCCACATCTTCGTTAGGTTTCTCGCTGCGGGTGTAACTTGTCAAGGCGATCGATCCGGATATTGTCACCGTGTATCGGAGCACTAGGATACCACAGAGTAGACCAAGGCGATTCTTGAAAGGGAAATGGGAAGATGAGGCGGCGAGGATATCAAGACGAACGACATGAGAAACCCCGCAACCTGTATTATCGCTTCAAATCCCAGTCATGGTCTCTATCGTCATGGCTGGAGTCTGGTATTTCAAACCTCGGAGGTGAATGCCGGCTGTGATGGCGGACGCTGTGGGTCTACTCAGAGCGAACATTGCGACTAAACGCTCAAGAAATTGAGGGCTGGAACGAGCAGTTCGGGGAGAAGGTACTCTAGATCAATGCTCAGGGCGTCCCCGCGCGACCTCGCCAACGCCAGCTATCAGCACCCTGGCGACGAAATGATTAGAACGTAAAGTTGGCAGTCTCCTGTCCGATGAAGTGGTTGGAGTCTGAATAAATTACATCCATAATTTATATCATAGCCAAAGAAGCGTGGACATGAATCTTTCGACCGGTCCCCATCACCAACTGTGCTCGTAATCTAGCATCTACACAACCACAACATGCCCTACACCAACCCTTAGTGAGAAATCCTTTCTAGAGTTCTAGTGAAAGTTCCATATTCTCCCTCATTTTCTTTCAACCTCTGCTCTCCTTATCAGCTCAATCCGTGGTCGGCTCCCGTTCCCAAACGGCTTTGTCACCCAAGGATTGATTCGATCCCTCATCATATGCCCACATCAGTTCCACCATCTTCTTCTAAAATAAGGAGATTCTTCAGCACACGGGATCCGTTCACGGGCACTGTCCGGGCTTGGACGCCGTGGTAGTGGAGCGTATTCGTAATAATCGCATTCTTCAAGCCATATATGCCGCAGGTCTAGGAGGTGCAAGCCGCGACCGGTATCACTCGATGGTGATGCTCTATCCTGCCTCGCGAGCTTTTCGAGGGCGATATCGAGACCCGCGTCTTCACTGAGAATAATGTTTGAATGTCAATCGATTGACTGAAGGAAAGTCAAAGCTTGCACAATGGCGCGTCTATTGCGAAGATCATTAGCAACTCGAATAATATGGCTCTTCTGCGAGCTCATCATTCTGCCTGACGAGGGAAATTATCAGAGAAAGGGGACACTTCATTGGCAGGGGGCCCACCAAAGGGCTTCGGCGTTGGGTTGAAATGAGCGACGCGTGATTTCGGTGAAGAAGAACAAAGACCAATGACTCCGTTCTCAAAGGAGGTCACGGGTAGGATGGCTCACCCTTGTTCCGTTGATCAATGTTGTCAACTAGAACCTTGAAGCGCTCTCACTCCAATCTAACCAGGCCCTCTATAATCCCTTCGGTGGCACAGCGAAGCATCCGTTTAAACCCCTATATATTATTGCATGATACACCAAGGCTGCGCAGCACTTAACTCTAACAAGAGGCCTCTTCGGTATTGAATGTCTCTTGTCTCAAACGCACCATCTATCTTCCACACGTTCAATTTCGGTTCTAAAACCCGAAACGGGACTTAAGTTCAGCTGCATGGACTCTACAGAACCTTGGCCCACGTCCTGTAAGAGATTTGTTTCCACGTTATTCTACGGCAACCCTAATGCCAGAACCGCGTACCGTCTCTGTGATTTTGGCTCGTATGTTGTCGCTGTATGTCACGATCTTGGTCCAAATGGTTCAATAAGCAGACCAACGGTCCTGGACTTTCAACCCCAGTCTCCAAAGCTCCGAGACCATCGGGAGGAGAGTTGTCTGGTGAGTTGAAGGCGCGGAGATCAATCGAACAAGCACCTGAAAGCGCCCAAAGGTGTAGTGTGGGAGACGAAGTAAATGTGTCGGCCCGTCATATTTACATCCCCATTCATCATGGTATTCAGTTGAAGCCCTCCCGCCAGGGGTAATCTGGTGCCTGAAGGTTATACTCAATCGCTAGAGTGGCTGGATGGCGGCTCATGTGACGGTTCTCACAGCTCAGGGTCGAAATCTGATATTCTACAGATTGCAGATTGCTTGCGTAGGCACAATTTTGATCGTGAATGAAGAAAAGAAGAAAGCATTGCCCTCATTTAAAAAAAAAACCTTTATTTTGGTTTTGGTGTATTAGATTGAAAGAGGAGAAAACGGAGAAAACGGACCACACCCCCATTCACTTCAAACGGCGTCGGGTCCATCCACCTCTTCTGACCGCTTTCCGGTTATAGCGTGGACCGGATTTTGAGGGGATTTGCTATAGTTGGTTTCCTCCTGAGTCGGATTCAGTCGCCAGTACTCGATGTGCTTGAGTAAGGTATAGAAGGCGGTAGCCAACAGCGAACCCAGGAATGGTCCGAGCCAATACTATAGTAAAGACACTTGGGGGTCAGCAAGATGCTCGGCTCGAATGCGCGACACTTTACAAGGATTAGACTTACTATCCAGTGCGTACTTGTGAAACCAGAAATGACGGCGGGACCGAAGGATCTGGCGGTATTGAGTGAGCCGCCTGTCCAATTAAGGCCCCAGAGCTCGCAGGCAAACAATGTGAGGCCTGTGGCGAAAAGGAAAAGCCGAGAGTGGTCACGATTCTGCCTCGCGAACTGTCAAAAAAGAGTGATAAAAAGAACGAACCAATGCCAATCGGCGCGAATGGTGTGGTCCGTGACTTCTCAGCGGCTAGCATGAGGACGGCTAAGACGAGCTGGTATAATGCATGTGTCGGTTTAACAATCCAAACGACGAGTACCAAGTACGAACTCACGAAAGCCGTCATGAACATCTCCATGAAAACTGCTTGTGCCTTGTTGATTCCAGGGCTTGGGGAAGTGTTAAAGGCAATCGGGCCAGGCATCAAGGCGAGCAGGACCGCAGAGGCGCAAGTGGCACCAATCATCTGCCAACGCAACGTCATTGACGCGCTGTAACTCAGTACGTGCGCTCCCGGTGTATATATGGTTTGAGAAAGAGCAAACCTGAGCGAAGCAACAAAGCGCCCATCGGACGGGACCGATCACACCGACCAGCCAGAGCGCTGTCGTGATATTCGGGTTGAAAAGGCCACCAGTAGCCCTTATCGGATATGCATCTTGAGTTTCTCGAAGCGGCCTCATTCCATGACGTAAGAGGGGGTAACTCACCGGTAGAAAAGCCAACACGCAACCAACAGTGATAAGCCCAGCACAGCAGCGTCATACATCAGCTGCTCAACAGACAGAGCGGAGGGAGCGAGTCTGCCATGATGTTGGCCCTGATCCGATGCCTGGAGAGTGGCATGAGCTGCGCCGCTCTGAATGCCACCTTGATTTTTATTAAATAATAAGAACCAAAAACGAGGACGGCGCGAATGCGGGTGATACAGAAGACATACCAAGCGCCATGAGCAACCAAACGAATGTGCCAAAGAACTCGAGGACGGCGTACTGGACATCCATTTTGAGCGTTCCGAAAAAGGATCCGTCTGGATTTCCGAGATATGGCATCGAAGAGAGTGAGCTAGAAAGGCAGGTGAGATGAGTAGCGTAAGGGGTTGCTGAGGACGCGGAGGGAAGAGAGGAAAGGATGGAGTTTTGAGGAGGATGTGCGATCGACAAGGCTGACAGGTTGCCTTTTCTTTTATCCCCCATCCTTTGTAGGTTCTACGCCCTCGAGCCATTCACTCTACTACATTGGGTGGGCGAAGGCGAAAGATGGCCCTGCGAGTCAAAGGTGACGCAGATCAGGGCTCCAAGATTGAACAATTGTGCCTGAAAACCCACCTCGTTAATGACGCATATGATCCCAGCCAAGACTCTCCAAGACAATCCGAAGCTGGGTCTATCTTTATCACGAAGATAGTGTTATTATGACCATCACTTGCTACGTACACATTGGGACCGGTCAGATCATAGCGCTGTCACGGAAGAAAGCTTTCTCGCCTCTGTCAACACAAAGGATGAAAGTTCGATTCAAGCTATCAAAATCGATGTCCCTTGTCCTGAGTTGGCACTTTATAGTAAATGCTTAAATCGCTGCCGTTCTTGTTCTCTGGTCATAATCAACCCCTAAACGAGTTCACTAGCAAAGGACTAGTCCAAGGTATCACCTTGGACAGTAGAGCTCGGGATGAGTATCATAGGCCCAGTGGAAACTGTGGCATGATTGTATCTTTGTGTGAAGGAGGGGAACGGCTGCAACGGTAGGTTGCACACCTCGTCCCTGCATTGGCTAAACAGTGATCGGAATCCCCAAACTTTCTTAAAAGAAAGCAATAGTTGGCTGGGTGGGGCCGAGCTACTAAGTAAATTGGCCCAGTAATGCACGGAGTGACTTGACTAGGCGTACAGTTCGTTGACCGCAATCTCCACACCACTATACCACCAAAGCATTCCTTCCATAGCATACCTGACTTCACCCCCACACAACTTCTAGCGTGCTCTCAATGAAAGACATGCGGCAACCTTGACCTCGTTTGGGAAAATGCACGATGCTGTCAGTGCTGACGCCATGATTGACACGTTGGCAACCTACCTCGACCACTCCTATCTAATCCACGGCCTTCCACAAACCACTGGCAACGAGTATCGTTACTTCTATTGACAACCGTATGATCACATGGCGAATCATCGAGGCGCCTCTGTTCCAAAAGCTGTGCGTCACGCTCCAATCAAGACCGTGGAGCGGATATTTTTTTGCCGCTCTAGTTGTGCCCTTATCTCCGAGCAATGCCTTGAATGTGGCTGAGGTCCTTATTCACTCGGGATTGTTTTTTCCTCTCTGGTTGCTCGAAAATCCCAAGACAACGTCCTCCGGTGGACTGCACGACAACGTCCCATCCTACGAGATCTCCAACGGACTGATCGCAGAGATTCAGTGCACGTGTAAGGCACGCATCTCTACAGCACTTATACGAGTGGGGAGGTGTCCGTGAAGTGGATCCCCCAACTCAACCACCTCCAGCGTCTTCTCCGCAATGATGAATCCAGCTTCTGTGGGACTATTTTTATCCCCCAGCTTAATGGGCTCTCTGACATGATACATTCTTATCTCCCAGATATACAATTCACCTTCCGGTATCCAAATTCAAGTCTCATTGACATTCTCCCCAAACACGGTCCTCCCTGGATCCCTTGGTGGTCCTGTCGACATAATCATTCGCACTTCGTAAGGAGTTATGTCCAATGTGAACTATGCGACTTTCCTGACCAGCCTCGGCGATCTTGTCTAGCGACTTCGTCTTTTTCTACGCAAATCAAGCCGTGCTCCGAGCGCGATCGTCCAATGGTTTCGGTCACCTACTTCTAGGATCCGAACTTGCGCAAAGCCCTGGACCATCGGGCTCAAGGACCATGTTCTCCGGCGCCTCAATGGACATGCCTGCCCTCTCAGGCAGCGCTTCGCCCATGGGCTCTCAATCCGACCAACATACCTTATACCCTTCATTTCACCCATCGGCCCCGATGTCTCCCGACCCCGCTTACAAAACATCGCGTCGACAGAGTGAACCGCCTTCAAGGAAACCGCTCCTAAGTATCGCTGTGGAAGAGCAGTCCGCGGTGTTCAACATTGTCATGCATATCACATATGAGCTGTGAGTTGTATGGCCTACCTTTCCATCTCCCAAATTTGGGTATCTTTAGCTGGTTACAGAAGGCTTTCTCTAACTGCGTGCGGCTTTGGCCTAGGGCTTGTAACAAGTATGGTCCGGATCTTAACACACTTTCACAAGGGCTGAGATGTCTTTGGAAATATGGCATCCCAGTACCCGGGATGGACGCGGACGTGTGGACCATCCTCCTCCATCACTCTCAGACCCAACCGCTCTGGGCGTACGCCACCGCGGCACAGCACGGAATGGATTCGGTATGCGTCCCGGCGAGCCGCAACACGGTTAGTCTCTGCTCTTCGACAGTTTTCTGATTGGGCGCTTATCGGAAATCTTTATGCATCCTCCAGCTCGCGGTCTCTCTGTCCACCCTAGGAGAAGCAGAGGCGCAGCTCATGGGTGCAATATATCTCCGGCGGCTCTTCTTCCTTCATGTCGGGAGACGTATCGCTCGTTCGTATGCGCTTCCTTGGATATCTTCCTCATCATCCTCGTTGACTAGCCGACTGTCTAAACCTACAGTGCAGCGGGTGATTATCACCCCACCTCAAACGCACCCCCCAACACAGACATGCTCACCGGATAAACAGACCGCTATCTCTAACGCCTGGGCCATTGCTGTAGCAGATGTCGTTACACGGCCTCTAGCGCCAGGCGCATCCGTGGCAACGCTTCTGGAGGCATTCAGGCCTTTGGAGCTGACGGCCTGCGATATCTGTAAAGGCAATATACGGACAAGGCTCTCGGAGATCGTACAACACTGGCTCAATATCAAAAGCACAATTTGAGGTGCGTGTCGGGTGAGTAGGCTCTTTACGCATGGTTCATCCCTCGTCGATTTTTCCTGACCCGAGTGACTCCATGTTTGGGGGATCAAACTGGGCTGGAAACGTTGGGTTTTGATGCACGTGCCTCACCAGCGGACCACTTTTGTAAATCTGTTGAAGCCGCCCGTTGTTCTAGTCGTTTGGAAGATGTAGCAACATCATAGAGGGGATGGTAGGTACTTCATTCGAACTCTGCCGTGGTCTTCGTTTGCCTCGGAATACTTTCGTGTGCTGCCACAACAGCAACGAGCATATGCGTCACATATACCCTCTTTCATCGTAATGGATGTATCGAATCTTGGTATCCTCCCTCTCATCACTCGAGTGTCACCGCATGTGTCAGCATTTCGGATGTCACGTGCTTTTGTGTAAGGGTGGAGGGATGAGAGCGGAAGCGAAAACGGCCAGCGCTACATCAACCAATACCGGCGGTTAGTCACTCGACAACGCCCGCCATAGTCGCACTCATAAATTTGCACTCAAGGCTTTTTGGAGCTTACCGAAGCATCGCCGCTCGCGGAGATCGAATGATGGGGCAGTTCGAACGGGTCGGAAGTGCGGTAGAAAACCCCCACGAAATCACCTCCGATGATGATAGCGATGGCAGTAGCGAAGCACAGGCACAAGCTGGGCCGTCGGCCCAGAGAACGGTGGCCGTCCGACTACCGAAGACGCTAGGAAAGGGTCGGGCTTGTGTGAAATGTAGATCCCGAAAAACGGTATGAAGCCGCAAATGGTCATACCGCTCCGTATCGGTGAAGCCTAGCCTTTGTCGATCATCTGAAACGACCTTCATTTTGATAGCGCTGTGACGGGAACCGGCCTACCTGCTCGACCTGCCTACGCCTCAAGCGCGAATGTGTCTACACCGAGAAAAAGCCGCGGAAACGACCACGAGTCCTGCAAGCGACCACAGATCACCATGAAATCCGTACGCCCATCATCACATTGGGTTCTTCCAAAGCGTTATTGCCATATCGTGAAATAACCTTAAATACCACAGATGATCGAGGTTTAGAAGCTGCACCGTCTTCCACTGGTTCGTAATTGCTTTCCGCTGACCTCATTCTTACCGCACCCCAGTTGACCTGTCTATCTTTAGCTGTCTCCCCCGTCTTGACTGATAGCCCTGGAGGAGATATCGATTTCAGTGGCGATTGGTGGACCCATGATCCTCCTCCACGTCCGATCCAACGATATCTGTGAGTACGCGTGCTTGAGAGTTCTAGGCACTGACGCCGCTGAGAAACTTTCGGAATGGAAAGACTCAACATGTGCATAGAGGAACGAACTCGGTTCTGTTTATACATCCACGTTGGGCGGTTCTGGGAATCTATGTCATCAACTTATAGAGGCCGGCGACCTGTCCCAGGCCTACTCAACGCCATGTACCTCGTCGCTTGCAACGTGTCGTCCAATCCGGTGCTACTTGCCGCGGAATCGACTTACCTCGCCCGCACCAGAGCGGTGCAATCCAAAAGTCTCGCCGATCCCTCTACCTGCATGGTACAATGGCTCCAGGCGTCGTGTCTGCTTGTCTTCTATCTTAGCCGTACTAGCCGCTTCTTGGAGGCGAGACAGGAGGTCTGTCCCGCGCTCATTTTGTACTACGTTACAGTAAACTTACGTCTCCCGGTGTTGCGGTGAAAAGCTAGCAGGTGCAGTGCAGCTGATGAGGCTATGTGGCCTACACAAAATCAAATCGTCAGATTGGGAAGCTCAGGATCCAACCCCGCAGCACTGTCTGATACCTCCGGCCAAAGATAGCGTCGAGCTTGGGGAGAGAATTTGTCTGTTCTGGATGGTATGTTGCTCCTGGCTGCGGTAGTGATTCAAAAATTAAACGCTAAATGTTCGTTGTCGAAACCCACGACCAGGCATATCAATTCGACCATATGTGCTCCTTGATATCTGGCTTGCCCCCGGATCATTATTTCGAGGCTGAAACGGAGACCGTTTGGCCGCGGCAGATCGAAGAGTATGAGCTTGTGAGTGATTAGATCATATTGAATCTGCTAGTCCATCCAATGGAAAAACTGTTACAAAGGGAAAATGGACGACCCCTGATGCTTCCGTGGCCAGTCTTTTTGGGCCAAATCCTGCCCATCCTTTCGACCCCCCGTGCACAATGTATGCTTTACGTTGTAAAGCCGTAGCAGTTTTGACACGCGTATGCGTATTCGCGACGTCCTGTACACCAGGTTAGCGAATTTTTATTTCGCTTGCATTATGCTTCTCAGTCTGACCATGATTCGTCTCAGCGTTCACACGATCGCCTGAGTTTCACAACCGCTTTCAAGTAACAAGCTGATCCGAATGTCTTTGGGTGTGTTAAGACGCTAATGAAGCCATCTTTTGTTTTGTAGGAATATCAAACGATGGTTGGATCTTTCATGGAGAGGCTTCCGCCGACCACGTACGATCCTATGACCATGGAGATTGAAGTTTTCCCGACGCCTCAGCTTAATGTGTCTGTCATCCTGGCGCACCGAATTGCGATGGGGACATTCATCCAACTTTACAACGCCATGGGGCTATCCTCTAGAAGTTACGGCCCACTTTACGATAGGCGCCTCACGATGGCGAGGCGATCGATGCAGCTCATGCTCGCTTTTATCAAATCGGGAACCCCATTGAAGAGCGTCCCCATAGCCTGTGCGGTAAGCCTCACAGTTGTTCGCACACCTCTTTATTGGATGAGTGTTCTGACGTACCTCACCCCTATGCTTTGCGGCTTCCATCGCCTCCGAAACAATCACGTCCTTCGGCCTCACGGGGATTTCTGACGAAAGTATCTATGGTTCTCCGAGGCGAGAGTCATTGCGCAGCACATCCGCAAGCTACAATCCGAAGGTGCAGCTCCCGACTCTACAGAGCTAGTGGATTTGCAAGCATCTTTGCAGACTTTGTTTAACTCCATGATTCCGGTTCGCCACCTGCTTCCTGTCATAAGTGAGTTCGGTATTTTCATTCAGTAGTTTGGGCGATTATATGTTGACGTGTCACGCCTTTTTCTGCGACTTGAATTGATGCACCTCAGGCTTGCAGATCCAGAGACTGCAAGACTTCTTAGACGGGGGTCAAGAGGAGGACCTCTCCACTCACGTAGGATTCGTCGATGTCGGGGGTCATTAGACACGCTTTTACATCAGCTTTCCTTCTCTCAGTTTATCTCGCATTCTTGCTTTCTTGTAGTTCTGCGTCCCGGATTGAGCTGCTGACCTATCTATTATTTCATTCCGAGGATATTTGAAAGATTTTTTGGATTCATTCATCAATCATTGCACGGCAAAGCATACATTTAGTTTGAGATAGCTATGTACGTCCAGGCAAGGCCTGGGAGATGCTCTTCAGGGTGTCCAATATAATACGGAGAATGGATCGATGTCCAATGGCAGGGTGCAGTTCTAGGACAACCAGGACAACGATCAACAGCCCAAGAAATAAAACCACCGTAAAATGCAAGTGCCACTCCCTGAAATACCCTTCATAATGACCGCACATGCGTCCACGCATATAACACGGATTCGATTCGTGTCCCCGGAACCGTCTCTTGACACGCTCACATGCCGCCACATAAGCTACTATCCCGAAGAAAGTCACGGGATAAACAGCGATGGCGACAGCAAACGCTACATCTAGACGCACGAGTAATCCAAGTAAAATCGGGCTATACACTATGACAAACGCGAGATGGTTTATCAAAGGCGCATGCATGGCGACTCTGCCGTGAAGCCCTGTCCTGAGATGGCAGAAATAGCACAATTCCCGGAAAGATAATCGAACTGGTGGTGTTGGGAAGCCATAGAGCGATGTCTGACAGTATGCAGTGATGTGATCCGCACCGATGCGATGCGCTAGACGTTCGAACGAACATTGTGAATACCACCAGCAGTTGACCGTAGGGAGGATGTACGTCGGCGCTGCTTCATCCATGATTTGAAGCAATCTGCCAAGGAGTTGCAGGTTGTACTCGTGTCGATGTGTGAAATCGACATCGAGCGTGAAGAAGATGACCCGAAACGAGTTGACTGTTAGAACATGCTCAGATCGAGCTGTCATGATCTCGTTCAACAAGTTTCTGCCTCTTAACCTCCACCAACCTGCCTTGTCCCGTTCAACACGCACAAATATCCTCTCCGGTGGGGTGGTAGCTCGGGTCTCGGCTTCGACCACAACATAGTTGTGCGCCAACATGTCACGTTCCTGCCACCAGCCGACGTACACGATTTTATACGTTCTTGGATCTCCAGGAATGGTATCCCCTCCGGACGTGCTTAGAAGTTGAGATGTTGGACAGATTGGCCATCCGATATCAGCCATCCCTCCAGTGTCACCCGTACGATGTGCGAGGAGTCCTCCGCTAGAGAAGCGAGATGAGATCAGCTTCGGTCAGGAGGGGATGGTAGGAACATCAGCCTAACATTTCAGGAGAGAACGATCCAACCTCTTTACGCCCCCAGAAGTAAAGAATTCTTCTTGGAATGTACAGGCTGACAAATTACGGAACTTAGTTTCGTACACCTATATTATAGGAAGCGCGGAACACCGACCCTCCCCGCCACGGCCAACGTCGTTGTTCATAGACAGTCACACACACAATCCATAAAATGAAGCAGACGCTAGGAATCGAAACCCCCTAGAAAAAGCGACAAGGGTAGAGTGTCATAGGAAGGACGACGGGAGCGCTTTGACTCACGAGTATGATGGCGCGAGCCCGGGGATTTGACCAGAGCACATCGGTATCTGTAGCAACATTTCCGTCGCCTCTCCTTGATTTTGTGATATCGAAGGTGAGCATGTCGTAGGGTGAATGATCAACCACGAGATGGGGAGGTCATCTCTGCCAAGTTATCTCCGTGTATCGGTCGAGATTGATGCCGAGGTATGCAAGGGTTTCAGCGCCTATCGAGTTTTGCCTCATCACGAGCGCCCCACAGCTCCGATTAGCTTGAAAACTCGTAGAGCTCTTCGTTTCGCTTGTAGGATCACACTGTGTAAGTTAGATCACCAGAAAGCAGGGGGCTGGCCTTTGAGTTTGAGTGTTGTGTCGATTTTACCCCATCCTTCTATGTTGTAGCTCTCGACATCAAGGATGTCTTTCTGAGTAATCTAAGGGTGGAAATACAATTTATAGACCATCTTACATGCTCTTCATGATTCATTAGCGGATATATTCACAAGCTCTTTGTGTTGGCCAGATTGAAAGGAAGCGGAAGTTTACCCCTAAGTCAGAATGCAATACACCCCTCATTCACTCTGTTCATCCACACAATTATGATAGCGATTGAATTCACGGATGTCTAGGGGCATAATATTAGGGGTTTAGTTGCCGGAAATGATGCAGTGAGCGCTTGAATTTGGCCAAAAATCTTCAAAAACGCGTGGTGCGCAGAACTCGACCTGGGGTTCCACAAAAAAAAACCTCTCCTTACAGCACATGCAACGCACCAACCATCAGGCGTTCAACTACGAAATTGCACAATAGTATATCACTACTGGTCTGTCACTTACGATCTGTTTGGCGTCGTGAGGTGAGAAAACGCGGGAGAAGTGAGGGGGAAAACGAATGACCGCTCGTGAACCCACATCTCTACTATTTCCCACTTCGGACTTGATCAAAGTGAGACAAACGAACTTCACCATGCAAACGAACTTCCTTTCACCCAATGTCACGGTCTTTTCCGACCATAGATGGGTATGTGATACGGAATAAAATAGGGGATGGAGGGTTCAGCAAGTAAGTATTAATGTTCACATCCCATATTGTCAAACTCACATACTCAAAGTATCCTTCATATTCATCTAGAGTATATCGTGCGGTGCATTACACCAAGAACTTCGTTGCGGCATGCAAGGTCGTTCCGATCACGCAACAGACATGGACTAGCACAGCTCAAAAGGACCTCTACAAGGAGATCAAGGTCCATTCACAGCTCAAGCACCAACACATCCTCGCGTTTTTGACTAGTGAGACGTATGAGGACGACGAGAAGACCTCAACAGCAAGGTTGGTACCGGCAGTCTACATGCTCTTAGAATTTGCAGCTGGAGGAGACCTGTTCGACAAGATCGGTACGTTTCTGAAGGAGCAGTCTGCGAAACGAGCCAGAGGCCAGCCGCTCACGCACTTTCCATCCTGCGTACAATATTCCAGTGCCTGATGTTGGTGTCAGCGAGAAGGTCGCCCATCTCTACTTTAATCAAATGCTCTCTGGGATCGAGTTCATGCACAGCAAAGGCGTCTGCCATCGAGACCTGAAGCCCGAGAATGCGATGCTTAGCCTGAACGGGCTGCTTAAGATTTGCGACTTTGGACTATGTGCGGTGTACAAGCACAAAGGGATGGAACGGATGCTGACCGAACGATGTGGAAGTCTTCCCTACGTCGCTCCCGAAGTGAGTCTGTCTCCCTTTGCCAGCTCTACGCACCTTCACATCCGCTGAGAAGACGGCCCCGCTATTGATCATTCTAGTTGAGCCGGAGCGACCCTTATCAGGCCGAACCGATTGATATTTGGGGATGTGGTGTTATTCTGTATACCATGCTCGTTGGCAGTGAGTACGAAGGTTCTGTGTGCCCTGCGATAGCCGCCTCAAATAGTCATTTTCTTGTATCAAGACACACCGTGGGACGAACCAACCGACGCCAGTCCGGAATACGTTGCTTTTGTCTCCGGAAACGTCCGGGAAGTATCTCCATGGGATGCGATACCTGGAGCTGCCTTCGGTATGTTGAGCGACCTATTGAACCTTTAATCCTTCGTGCCGCATTGCTAAATCCATCCCAAGACTTGCTTTTGAAGGTTCTGAACCCCAATCCAAAGAAGCGCGCTACCATAGCCGAGATGCACGTACATCCTTGGTTCGCGCAGTGAGTTTTCCTACCATCGGTTTTTGTATGAACAATGTTTTACCATTCGATCCAGAGATAATCCCTTGCTGCGGGCTGATGAAGGGGCTCTGGCTGACGCAATCGCGGCGTCGCTGCGAGATAACGATTATATGGACGTGGTCCACCCTCCTGAGGCGCCTGTACCGGGTGCGGCAGACAAGTGGGAGGAGTAAGTCACTTCGACTGTAATCTGAGCGCTCCTATGACTGATGCTGTCCAAATAGTACTGATGGAGACAGTCCGATGTTGACTGCGGGGCATGCGTCGCAGTTCACTCAGTCGCTTATGCTCTACGTGAGTTACAGAAGAGGCTGACTATGCATCAGAAGCCGCCTTTACTCCACTTACATGTTATTCTTGAATATTCAGTCCCAGACACAAGGCGGTACACGGCATACGCCGGAGTTAACACGTTTCTACACCGGCCACGGCTGCTTCCCAGAACAGTTCCTTTCCCTCGCGGTACCAGTGCTGAAAGGCATGGGTTTCCGATGTCGCCAACCTGAGATTGTCTTGAAGGCGTCGCAGTCCGGCTTGGCACCAGTAGCACCTGGTGACTTCCGACAGATGAAGATGAAGATCATGGGTGTGGACGCGCGGAATGCGGTCTTAAGGGGGGATACGGAAGTAGAGATGTTCGAGAATGGGTGTTTTGTCGTTATGAGGAGAGAAGTGGTGCGCTTTTCCTTCTGTCTTCCAATCCTTCCGATCTGACAACGGGTATATGATACGCGCCGCCAGGGCGATCCGCTTTCCTGGAAGCGCCTATGGAGGTCCCTCGTAAACTCAGCGAGCATCAGTCCATATGTCTTGCGGAGGCAGCGTTGAATTCTGAATATCATGTCAGATGCATGTCAATGATTGCGGCCTTGGCCTCCTTGTTCACAGTCGCCCTTTTTCTGGTAACACGTGTTTGGCTGCAGTGTGTCGGCAGGGACGGCACTTATGATTACAACGAGGCGCTCGATAATGCTAGTTGCACATAAATTCGAAAAGGGGAAGACGAAACTAAATTACCAAACTACTCAGGCGTTTGCGGCGTGGAAATCCATCCCCAGAAGCCGCCATCGCCAGCACAGGTTACCACTCAATAGATCTAGACCTGAACCTAGCGTTGGCAAGGCATAAATGTAACCGATCAAAACTAGTCGGACTGCGTATAAAGAGGGTGGCAAGAGGCCCCAGCACACTGTTACCCCAACATCACTCCTGATGTCGCATTCCAACAGCCAGCCCGCTCCTATGACCAGCATCAACAAACATTTCCTCCTTGCCACTACAATAGCTTTCGGTCACATCCGCTCTCAAAGTAGCGTCGTCTGCAAGCTCGTTGCTGCTGATCCGACCCTCATGTTTACCATATTCTGCGCCAAGTTCTTCATCCCGGTCGTCCAGCAGGAGTTAGTCCGGTCAACTGTAGACCCTTCTTCTGCACATCGTATCCGGGTTATCGCGACTGGCAATCATGATCCACCGGCGAGTGGAACAACGATCGAGGCACTCGGTAACATGATGTTAGAGCTAGCGGAAGACGAATCAGAGGCATACCGGACACTCATCAAGGAAGACAGCCTGACGTGCACAGCTACTGGCCACAAGTTCGACTACCACGACATTCCGAAACCAGCCCAGTGCCAGCTCGACTTCTTCGTCGGGTCTCTTGCTCCAGTAATCAGAGAAATCACTCCTGAGGTGGTCATCGTCTTCTCATGGGTCAGTGGCTCGTGCTC
>WSTV01000043.1:0-111978 GCA_019632285.1 Tulasnella sp. 332 | reverse complement strand
AAACTAGGCGACTTGTGGGATAACCCCAAGGTTGGAGATCGGGAGATCGGCAGCTTCATGACCAGCGTGAACTGGGTCGGCCGCATCAGATCGCTCACATTAGAGAACATAGAGGTCGCAGAAAAAGCTTTGATCTCGGCCCTAGGGAACCTACCCGTGTTAACGCATCTGACGCTCGAGTCACAGAAGACAGTGGGCGTCAAAACCACCAAGGCACTCTCGCAAAAGGCGACGGCCAAACGAGAGTGGCTTTGTCCACACTTACAGGAGGTCTGGTTTAACTCGTGTCGTAAGCTCAAGGGAGATGACGTTGAGGCGTTTGTTGAGGTGCAGGTTCGTGACGTTACAACTACGGCGCCAAGAGGTGTTACCGACCCGAGTCTGGTCCCGCCTGTGAGGCTTCGTCGGTGGCTCGGGATGGACGGGATATGATTTCGAGGGCACTGGGAACCGGATGACGTGGGCAGAGTGCAACGCTCAGTGGCGTGTATTCTGAAGTTGGAGACTTCGTTGACCAGCACTGGACCAAACAGTTACTTTAGACGATTGAGGTAGTCAACGAAGCGGAATCGAGTGGTTCTCTGCAACCCATTTTTGGTACGCTATATTAGTCAGCTTGCGGTTGCCACCAGTGCGATACGTGACTCCCGATGGGACATTGCAACAGCGCGTTGAGCCCTCCGTTTTGCCTGGGTTTTTTCATCTCAAAACGCCTTTATGCTATGTTTTTTCTGTTAACAGAAATACTTGATTCAATCCCCATGCCCAGAGGACGTTATATTGACGTTTAAAACTTCAACAAAACTCACCACAGCTATGGTCTCGTCGTTCCTTCCAGCCTCTATTTTTCGATACCATAGGCTCGCTGGCATCAAGGTCGAACGATGAAGCCCTTTGGAATGTGAGACGTGGTCACTTGGAGGTACACGGCAGTGCTGAAAGGACATCTTGCGGAGGATCAATGATTCAAGTTTGCTCTAGACGGCTCAAAGCTCGCCTTGACCCAAACAGCGGCACAGTTTGGATGTTCAACTTGGGCTCTGGATGATGTATGCCGGTGCTGTAAGGTGTACGCATGAGGTGACTGTCATCAGACTCGTGCCTGCTGTATCGAAGCTCGTGCCTGCTTGGCGCGCGAATGCCGTTCGAATGTGAGGCACCAGCACTGGACGTTGCGCGGCGCAGAACCGAAGCTCCTGCACGCTATGACTAGCAGCCAATGGTAATGGACAACGAGCATGAGGCATCTTGACTGTCGCATTCAGTCATTGGAAATACAATAGCCGATGTGCACCGGAATGTTTCTCCGGCTCAGAAGCGAGTAGGGACTGCACAGGCTTCACGGCTATCTCGTGTATGCAAGAGCGAGCGTGGTCAGCAGGCAGTAGCGGGAAACCTTCTGAAAAAATAAATCGGATTGAAAAAATGGCTGTGAGGATCGCTGATGGTACGCCGAAAGCGATAGAGTTGGAGGGTTTTACCAAGGTTTTTCTTGTCTGCTGTGGGCACCCCAGAAAGAAGCCCAGCTTAACTCCAACGAGCAGAAACGATTCACACATCTTTGGAATGCTTCTCTTCTTCCTCGCTAGGGCTCAGATGTATTCAACATGATTTATCCCTATCTTTGTACTACGGATACATAATGGGAAGTGAATGAATCGAAGCATCGCAGAGCATGGGATCAGCCACTGGCCAGGATCCATGGGAGATCACCAGCAGAACAGGGATACTACAGGGGTGTATAGGTAGAAATGAACGCTGCCATAGGGTCGTACTGAAATAGGGCAGTTGAGATCGGAGCGGTCGCGCGCCGCAATACAGTCATGTGTGCCGCCCCCTTGATAACGATTCACACAGGGTCTGGGAATGTTGAGTTCTGACCATCACCATGGCCCGAAAGACCAAATAGGAAGGTCGCAGTTTGACCGGAGTCAGCTTAACTTCAGCGGATGCCGAGCCCACGTTCTTCATCCACAGTCTGATTGATCGATGCCTGAGTCTCATTGGTCCAACCATCCAGACGCCGTATCTCCTCTCGATCGGACCTAAAAAAAACTCGGGGCTGGAACGCGATCGTAGTGCTGGCAGCACCGGCATCAAAGTGCTGTGCCATACCATCCGGTGCTGGTGTGTTGCTTTGGGCCTTTCCAAGTTCAATGTTGTGCGCCTCCGACACAAGTGACGCAGTAAACTTGAAGGATATGGAGCAAAAATAGATAAATTGCGGCATCAATCATTGCTGATAAGTGATCGCTTGAACTAGACAAGGGCGATACGACTCACGTGGGAGATAACCATCATAGGCGATAATGAAGCGATCATGGTGAAGATGTAGTCCAAAAATGCCAGAATTCCTGTCAGACGAGATGGTGAAAGGTCAGCGAAGAAGGCACGATTACCTTTAAAACATCGTTTCTTAATCGTGACTTACGTGAGAGTTTCCTGGAGGGATCGAGAATGCTCAGAGGAGCCAGGCCACCCCGTACAGACATCCACTCTCAGTAAGCCTGCTGACAATGGTGCGGTATAAACTCCGAGTGTCCTGCATCTCAGCATGCCTACAAATCCGCCTTTCTCATTCACCCAAATCACATTTTGGAGCGCGTAAGACTCTGAGAGGTGTCTGCCTGGGGTGAGAAATCACTCACCAAAGCCGAAAGATGATCAAAGAACTGCATGTGAGGTTTAGAACGAGCAAGCAGCTACTGCTTACCAACTCTCGAATTTCGAAGGCCCTCACATGGGTCTCATATCGCTGTGATGGGATGCTGATCATAACACACGACGTTATGGATATAGCTGATTGGTTTTAAGGACTTAACTTATTCGGCAATGCGCTTGATTATAACAACACGTACCTGTTTGGATGGTCAGCAATAAAGCGGGGACCATCGCTACAAACCAGGCCCTGGACCATACAGTCCAAAGCCTCCAGACGAGGATCGATTCGGCAATCGTGATCTGGTCATGATGATGCACGTGTCAGCTAAATAAACCAAACTTAAAGGAACGAGATAGAAAGCTCCAAAAGCTTACAGAGAATACAAAGAAGACGCTAAGCAAGCAATTTCGGATGCTATGTTAGTATGCCTCGTGCATCCCTGATGAGGGAAGTAGCTATATGCCTGCGCACGTTTTGAGAACGAAGTTCACGGAGCAGAAGTCGTTGTAGAAGGCTTCTACGCCTCCAGGGAGCTTGCCGTACGTGATGAACGCTTCGTAAGCTCGGTAAACAGATAGCACTACAAGAAACTTGAAGTTACTTGTTGGAAACGAAAATTGCAGATGCAAGTGACCCTGCGTTCTCATACCGATATTCCCTGTAGCGGCTACGAAAAGACATGTAGTCATCACGAGAAGAAACCTAGTTTGGTGCCTTCGTTGCCACATTGGTCCGATGGCGGCAGAGAACATGTACATGAAGACCTCTGGTCATGAGTTTGAAGTCGTCGATAAGACACCAGTCAGCGTTCAGGACATAGACATGCAAAAAGCTCTTCTGCCCGGACACATACTATATAACCACAAAGCCATAATTAGACCGAAGAAATGAGCGACATCAACGGGAATGTCTGCCATCACATATGAGTAGCTTAAGGCGGAGACGGCGAGGATGATTTGAGGGAAGTAGTAGTGATTAATCCAATAGTAGCAAAGAGAGTATCAGCGAGTGGCGAGGAGGATAGCGCGAGGATGGTGATTTGCCTTGGCGCGAAAGTAAGTAGAAATTGCGACCTGTGGCTGCTTCGGACTTAGCGGCGTACGCATCGCTTCCGATGAATCAGGCGGCTGATGTTCTCCTGAGCAAGGGTTCAGCACGCTGATGAAACAGCAGTTGAAAACCCGATGTGCAACCTACTCAGGTCATTGACCCAAGTCTTCCTTTATCAAAATGCCATTTCTGATGATACATATTGTATATTCACATTGCACCTGTCACCGCGCTCCCGATACCCCGATATTCAAGGTAATCCTGAATACTAAACACAAACGATATGACGTAGAAAAGTACCAGAAGCATGTAGAAAAGATAGAGCTCCCTGACCCATCGTCACATACTTCGGCTCGAGAATCGAGCATGTCAATCCGGTCAGGCGCGACGTTCAAACGCGGTGCCCAGTTCTCATTCAGCATCCACAGCGCTCCCTCTCGATCATAGGCAGGGGAGTCCTGGAGACTTTCGAACCATTCTTCCTTCATATCCTCGATAACCCCTAAGCCTACAGACTCTCATTCTTTTACATGATTTAGGACTGGGATGTGTATATCATCAGCTCTCCTTCTCTCAAAGAAGGTGTTGGCCGGGGCCCCCCAGCTCAACCAACCTCACTTTCCATTCTATCTTGTAGACCCGACCCACCTATTGACCCACCCATTACTTCCACGCCCTTACCACCCTTACGGCGAGAAGGGCAGGGAATCGGAGACCATTCGCATCCTCCGCCCCAATCGCTTCGTCTGAAGTATCTGCTCTCCACCCCAGTAGAGGAAGACCGACTCGCGAAGGACATAGCGTTAAGTGGCTGATATGAGATGCTGTGTATATTCAGGGTTGAGAAGTTAACTTGGAAATGCCACCCAAGCGTCGACTCCAGCAGCTAGATCTATCAAGCATCCACACTCTTCAATCGAGAAGCTTACTTGCGGGGGACCTGCAGATCAGAAACTTCGCGGCCAATGTCAAATGAGTCACTCGTATCAGAACGCTTACATTGTAGAACGCGGAGGTTTCGGACGGTGGCTTCGTGTTGGCTTTGTGGGGGTCCCCCGTCTTTGCGCGTCTGATGCTAGATTCATTTGTCCGTACTGAATTGTGATATCATCTCAGCGCTCTCACAATGGGCGACGGCTGTGCGCGAGTGGCTTGACCGAGCTTGGAGTAGATCCAATTCGATTGGTGTTTTCGACTGGTGACGGGTGGCTTCATGGCGCTCATCGAGCCGAGGGTCGTGACGTTCCAACTGTGGTTCCAGTCGTACAGTCAGTGTCCCGCCTGCGAGGCTTCAGAAGGTGAATTAAAATGGCCAAAATATGGTTAGGGAAGGGGAACCGGTGGCCTTCGGCTGTGTTTGTCGGGTGCACGTGGCTGTGTATGAAGTGGGAAAAGTCCAATAGGAAGGTTTTCAACGTTCAACTTACCTTAGAATGCGGATCACTCTCTGCGTTTGCCATCCTATCTATAATGGACAGCCCAGACCCTCAGCGTCCGGGCTATCGCCGCCATTGTCGCCATTGTCGCCATTGCCACCAACGTTGCACACGACCCCTTGGCTATCTCTTCCGCTCCCCGGCCGATTATAATGTGATTCAGGGCGCCTTAAAGCTGTGGCATTGGTGACTCCTTCTCTGCGACATGGGGCATTTGTGCTTGCCTAGACGCTGGAGTCGAGATTTCTGGGCTACTTGCTGAAATCGAACTTATCACCACCGAATATCGACCAAATTGCCTCAGAATCTGCTATACAAAGGCCTGTGGCAGATCATGTGCAATTTCAACACATAATCCCACAGGCCTTGAGTGTTTGGTAACGCCTCCGGCACTTCTCAGCCTTGTTGACATAAATTCCCATTACCTGGATGTGGTCGAACGCGTCCCCAAAATGCTCCATCCACTTCTCGATCAACATCCGTGGCGCTCCCGATCAATCAAAAGCGTAAAACATCTTGTCCTATCCACCCTCTATTCTATCATATCCTCAATAACCAATTGATTTTTGGGGAAACGATTTGCAAAGGGAGCCAGAACGGTCAGCTTCGACCGTCACCATGGTTCCAAGACCATGTAGGCTGCTGTTGATGGTCGTTCAAAGCCAAGTCCTAGAATTGGAGATGCTTACGCGAAGTCTAGTTGTGTGGCTGGCTTTGAAGCCCGTACGTACATCGGCATCAGCTTCCGACGCCGCAGCTGCTTCCTTTCGGTCAGGTACTTTGAAATGTTTAGGTTGCTCCATGATCGATGCCGCAGAGGCGTGGGCCGCTCCACGCGCTGACCGGGGGTTTTTTGTTTTTGCTGCCCGTCCCGCCCCCCCCCCTTTTGCCTGCAATTCCTTTGAACCGTCAGCCTCTCCTCGCTTCTTATTACATATCTCTACTTCCACCTCTCACCTGTAGATTCCATTCAACATCTATACACTCTTTACAGACACGCCTTTAGGGACAGGCGTGTCGCCCATACGACAGACTAGCGAGAGCAATGTGCGACACTTCTTGGGACATGGCGACGATGTAATAAGATTTCTGGTCCAGTCCAAGAGACCCCCTGTATGCCAACTTTCTGCGCTGCCTGGTGGTGCCCTTGTTCGCAAATTGCCCCCAACGACGTCGATTCAGTCCATCTTGTCAACATTTTGGTACACAGGTGCTCTAGGTCGTTTTGGTGCACAAATCCGGTTACTTATGCGCTTTGAACACACATAGTGCTCCACACATCCTCCACGTCGTTCAGACTGTCTTCAACCTACCTCGATTACACTTTCGTTCTTACTATTGAGCTTAAGCACTATCCTGTGAAGCAATCATGTCTCTCTCTCAACGTACAGACACCCTCGTAGAAGTAGCCGAAAGAAATGAAACTGAGGCGACCCATGAGAAGGGCAACGGCTGGAATCGAATGCCAGACTTATGCAACTTGCGGGGATCTGGTATATTATCTATATCATCGGACCAAACAGGGATTTGCTCTTGGCAGGGATGGTAGTCAGCCCTTGTCCGTAGACTGGAAGACATACATCTCATTTTGTCGCATCAACCCGTCGCGCACCGCTGCAATTAGAGTCGCCTGCATCTCATCAACACATACATTTACTGTTTCATCAATACAATGATTACAGTAATACATGGTTATAGCACAATGCTGCAGTTCGAGCTTGAGCTGGCTTTGGATAGATGGAGCTGTAGTGAAGCGCATCAGGACAATGAAGTTAGGGGCTCCAATCTTTACCAGGGTCATTCGTCCAACGTATAATAATGCTGCCTTCATGGCGTGGGATTGGATGGTTGCGTTCCTCATCACGGATAACGATTTGAAAAAGAAACCGGAGTGGTCAGTCTCGACCACCCCCGTGATCCCAAAACTACATAGAAAGGCCGCAGCCCAACCGAAGCCTGCTCAACCTCGGTTAATGTTAAGGACATTCTTCATCCATGGACTCTCATTGATTGATTCCTGAATCCCGTTGTTCCAGTTGACTGTAGACCATGCATCCTGTTGATTGGATATTACAGAAACGCGCGACCGTTATGTGCGCGGCCCCAACATCCGGGTGCTGTGTGATACCACCTGATGACGGTGTACTTCCAAGGGCCTTCTCGACCTCAATGTTGTGCGCCTCGGACACAACCGAGCCTTTGAGCTCCAAGAGTTTGAAGCAAATCCCATGCCGTCGGCCGATGCGGATAAATGCTTGACTTCGTAGACGAGTGCAAGACGATTCACGCGCAAGAAGATCATTATGGCTGATATTGATACGACCATTGTAAAGATGTAGGTCACAAATTTGAAAATTCCAGGCTGTCGGACAAAAGAACGGTCAATGGAACTGTTTTTCAATGATGGCCATTCCTTTCTGGCGACTTACGAGAGAGTTTCTTGGAGGAATTGTAAACACGAACCAGAAGAGCCAGACTACCCCATACAGGCATCCGCTTTCAATAATCCTGATGACTACGTTGCGGTACAGGCTCTGAGTGTCTCGAATCTCAACATGCCCACCAATCCACCTATTGCACTCACCAAGTCGCATGACACACCCAGGAGCTCGTGAGGCTCTGGGACGCGTCAGCGTGAGGTCAAAAATCGCTCATCAAAGTGGGAATATGATCAAAGGTGTACACGTTAGGTTCACGATGAGCAAGCAGCTGCGGCATATCAGCTCTCTGATTTCAAAGCCCTTCCGTTTGGTGACGTGTTGTTGTAACGGGATACTGATCATCACACATGAAGTTAGAGCGACAGCTGATTTGTACAAAAGTTTATCAGGTACAATGTCTCGGAAGCGAGCTTGTAATTGAGCAAACCACACTTACTGGCTTCGATAACTAGTAGCAAGGCAGGGATCGTCGCTACGACCCAGTCCTAGAATCAGATCACCTAAAGCCTCTGGACGAGGATCAATTCAGCGATCATGGTCTGGTCATGTTAATGGATAGATCAGCGGGACAACATGAGTTTACTAGAGTGAACTTAAAAGCCCCAATAGGCTTACAGCGATCGCGAAGAAGAAATTAGATATGAGGGCTCATAAGTTAGTAGGCCAAGGGAATATCTAAAAGCAAGAAGGAATAGTGTATGCACACCTTGTCAAAATGTCGTTCGCTGAGGAGAAGTCATCATCAAAGGCTCAAGGCCTCCAGGGACCTAGCCGTTCGTGACGAATGCTTGATAGTTTCGACGGATGGATACCACTGTAGAAGCCTTGAGGTTAGGAGTCGAAATCACCGATGTCAATGACCCCGCATTCACATACCGATGCTCGCCAGCGGTCATGAAGAGACATATAGTTATCATGAACGGGAACTTAGCTTGATGTCTTCGTTGCCATATTAGTTGAGTGGCTGCGAAGAACATAACCTCTGGATTCGCTGATAAGAGTCACTAGTCAGTGCGTAGGCCATGTAGACGCAGAAAGCCTCACTATCTGCATCTATACCGTACAGCCACAGAGCCATAAGCAGGCCGGAAAATGGACGAAATCGAATAAAATATCATCCATTCTTGTGCAATCAGCGAAGGGCAGACGCTGAAAATGGCGTAGAGGTAGAATCCGCAGTAATTGACCCAAAAAGAGTCAGGAGAGTATCAGTGAGGGTCCAAGGGGTGGCGACCATGTGCGCGGCAGATGCCGAAATATTGCTCAGGGTGGCGGGCTAAGCAAAAGCCTGAGGCTTGCCGATGGTTTTAGACAATACCTGAAAGCCGTTTATCCAGACAAATCATGCGGGTCATGGACGGTATACGTCGCTCGGAATCGATCTCCTGCAGACTAGGTAACGTATTTTAGCAAACAACAGCGAACATAATGCTAGCTACGCTTATTATTGTCTCGCACGCAGACACTTCATCGATCGGCGGCCCGCCCCCATTGCAATGAAATGGTATCACGCAGGTACAACTCATTGGGGTGTTTCACAATGGGCTATTTTCTCGGAACTGACCCCAAAACCAAAAACCAAAATTTATCAAAGACGCGTTTTGGGGCACGCTTTTGGCACATCTTTCGTCTTTTCCAGGTTTGATCATGAAACCCTCCTCCACTTTTAATGTCGTTGAAAGAGTACTGGGAACCGGACAAGGTTGAGAGTGACGCTCGAGAATCGATGGTATGTGGGCAATAATTTACATGTGCAAATGTTCGGCCTCTGTCTGCTCGTCTATCTTGCAACACCACGACCGTCCCAGCGATAATAGGCCAAACGGGGGGGTTAGTGGGTCCTCAAGAACCCCACACTGTTCCGGACTTAACAACTCTGGCTCGCTCGGCTGGCTCGTTCCCCACCGTTCTCACACACAAAAAAAAAAAAAAAAGACCGTCCCAGCGATCCTTCCGTCTTTCCACCTCCACCCCAAGACACCCTGTCCCGATCACAAACAACACCCGTGAACCCGTGATTGAAGAGTCTCTCCTCCTAACCACGCATAGGCACATCGTTGCTTCTGAGCATGGTCACTACTTGGTGAGATGAAAGTGGAGATGAATCATGGCGCTGGTGCTGACATTATTATTTGGACTAGGACCTATCTTCTTTAGATTCGGCTTGGAAGGCAGGAGTTGGTGGGAGCAAAGGCAGTTGGTGTGCCGTCTGCCACATGTCATCGCCGTGGCGGAAACTAAATCACCTATCGGAATCCTCACATCTGGTAGCTCTCGAAACCTCTTTGAAAGGTCTACCACACCGTGCTTTCAACGGGAGACGACCCAAATTTCCCTTTTTATTCGGAAGGTTCAGTGGCCAAAGCTTGTACTTCCTATTACTCAAACCCCTCTACATCGTCTTGTTATACTTGCGGCAGCCCGTTGCTCAGGCTGTTGATAATGATCAAATGCTTGTCCGTCAACGATCTCCCAGCCGACATACTCGAAACGATCCTCTTTGAGATAACAGAACAGTTTGATACAAATGTCTGTGGGCATCTTGCGAGCGTGTCTCGGTCCTAGAACGACCTCGTAACAGAAGGCTCCCCGCCTCTGGAGCCGGATCTTTGCGACAATCAGAGAGAGCCCACCGCTCAACTCAGCACATTACAGCAGGATTCTCGAGAAGGCGAAACAGGCTCCTCTGTCTGTCAACATACATGCCGATATGGATATCTATTACCTGGACGTAGTCGGGCGGGATTTCCAAACACCCTGCCCTATTTTCTGTCAATATCCGTGGCGCTCTCTATCGATCTGGGGCATCTGCGTCATTGATCCGTTCAGATCTCTCTTCCGTCGCATCCTCAATAATTCGCAGACCTGCAAGCTCTCGTTGCTTCACCTGGAGAGAAACTGGCAAGATCCGGACTCACCAACTCCCTTACTCGTGAAGGAGGTGTTCGCCAAGACCCTCGGCGTCATAGACCTTCAAGTTTCGCTCTACAAGGTGGAACCGACTTGTCCATTACCCCCACGCCTTCGCCACCTCTAGACCGCGTTCGGCAGATAGGATGGCCTCCTTTCCATTCTCCTCCAATCTACGGAGCTCAGATCATCATGTCTGACATCTGTCATGTCTCGAAAGCGGAGGAGGTCACGTGACAAAAAGAGCACTCCATAGAAGAGCAGACCCAAGACCCTCTGCAGATTGAAGGCGTTGGAGTGTCTTAACTTCGACGCCCAAGAGCTACTCGATATCCTGCTTCGGCGGATGGACCTAAAAATGATCCATACCCTCAAACTAGGAAAGTCATGGTGCTCTAATGGGGAGGGAGACATGCGGGTCAAAAGCCTCACGACGTGCGCTATGGGCACACCACATCAGATCGCTCACATTGGAGAATGTACCCGTCTTCGAGGACAACTTGATATTGGCCCTCTAGTGTCTCCCCGGCCTGGTCTAACTGACATTCGAATCACAAGAGACGGTGGGCGACAAACCCATCAACGCGCCCTTACAACAAGTGAACCCCAGTCGAGGGTGGATTTATCCGTGATTGGAGAGGATCCGGTTCAATTCGTGTCGTGGAGTGAAGAAAGACGACTTGAAGGTCCTCGTCGAGGCGAGGGTCTATGACATCCCAACTGTGATGCCAATCGACGTTACAGACCCAGGGTTGGCACGGCCTGTCAGGCTTCAGAAGGTGGTTTGGGATGGCTTGAACATGATTAGGAGGTTCATGGGAACCAAATGACATGAGCATGAAGGGAAGGGGGATCCGGAAAGGAGACCAGGTATTCTGCCTCGTTGTCCCGCACGACTTGAATGAATGTAGGAGGGACTCTACACTTGTTGGACTTTGTGTTGGTTTTTGCCGTTACACTACCCCTATTTGTGATATCATCTTGTTGATTTGGGTGTGCGGTCCGGCTCGTATGCCTGGGGCGCCCCAACGCCTTGTCGTTCGAGACTTCGGTCCATGCTGGAGGCCTCGAACAATTGTGGAGTGATTCGAGATGTTAAGAGGTCACCGTGGGGGTGCCGTGGGTGATCTAGCAATGTCTCCATTCGATAAGTCTAGACAGGCGTCGTGGTGGGGTGGTAAAACTATTAGGAGGAAATGCGCAATGAAGTCTGGACTCTCTGAATGGGAGTGGTGAAAGGACGTACGATGGAGGTTAGGTGACATCTAGCTCGTCTCAGACACCTCTAAACCTGGCGAGGGCCCCCTATAGAGAGTGAGGTCATTCTCAGCAACATGCACAGATGCACCATGAAATGCCAAAAAAGGTGGCCGTGACAAGCAATGCCAGCCAACGACGATTCCTCAATTCCAGACTGACAGATATTTGAGCTGGTAGAGCGGTCAGTATGTATCAAAGTACTAGTCTCGGCCCAGGACTCCTGTTGATCAATGGGAAAGCGGGCATAGACGGCGTCTACAGGCCTCCATGTCTGATCGACCCGGCTGGTTGATGCCGAATCTCTCACAAGTCTAACCACCCATGACTCCCTTCTACCATGCACCTCCCACCACGACTTGCTGACTCCGTTCTATCTTTCTAATGGAAGATCTCTAGCGATGTCGAGTGGGACATTGAGTGGTTCAGCCAACAAAGCCACCGCTTGCAGTTCGGCGTCTCCACAAGTCCGCGATGGGATCTGATCTCTGACCCCTCTCGGAGCTGACTGCGCCTTTCATCTCGGACGCAATGTCCGCTCGCGATGTCGCTCGATACCAAGCCTTTTTTGTGTGTGTTGCATATGGGACTTATCGCTCCGTCCTCACCGGTTGGACGTGTCAGGGAATCACCGGAGCCACGTGTTTGCTCCCGTCAATCCTGGCGCTTGGAAAAAAAAATTGCGAGAACTTGCACAGTTGAGTTGGTGCTCCATGAGCGCTTAGGTGAGTCGGAAAGCTTTTGTGCCTCCATTAGCGCCGTCTTGGCTTTGACGCGCCTTTTGTGTCAGCTTCTAGTTTCTTTACGTTAATAAAGGCTAAATGTCAATAATCCATGCTAGATAGGGGTTTCAAGGGGTTGAAAATTGAGCGTCACTTTCACTTCGCCCGGATGCTTTTTTTTTTCTTCTTCTTTTTTCTTCCCTCTGACGCGGGAATATCTGAAGGTGTGTTACACTCTGTTTGAGTGGGTGTACGTGGAAGCTAGACTTGACACGGTTATGTTCTGTAGGAGCAAGGTTGGCGCGCGTTGAAAGATGGCAGGATTCGGCGCGGGGGCTCTGACCAAGCAAACTACCAAGTCATGCAACCACTTGACAACTAATTCGGTGTATTAGGATAACCTATTGGACACTGGTAAACCGAGGCCCTGATGGGAAATCGGGCGTGGAGAATGTGTCGAAAAGTGGCGTTTGCGTTGGTAGTATTTGTTAGGGAAGCATGTTTAGAGATGGATTGGTAGTCAGAATCTCTCCCTCCTCCCCTCACTCACATTCTTCGCACTCATCCCTCCGTCCACTCTTCCCCCTCTCCGCACCCTCTACTTCGCCCGTGACAACCCCAGGGTGTTCATCGGTCTTAGTATCTACGCCTTTTCACATCCCCTTTCAACGAACATACGATCCAAACTTTTGAAAGCTGGGAAGACGAGGCTGTGAATATTGGTCCCGTCTCTCAGTCCAAATCGCAATCCAATCTTCCGATTCTCCGCCGCCCTTTCCCGTTCCAAGCACAACAACGTTATCCCTCCCTTCTCTTCGTACATAAGCCTATCTCTATCTCTATCTTGGAAATATCCCCGCCGTTTTGGACGACGCTCTTAAACGGGCCCCTCGTTCGAACACACATTCTGACCTAACAATCGACAACCACCCCTACCCAAGCCCGCTTCCTCCGAGTCGTCCGTGGTAGAGAGATGTCTCAGCAGGCCCCAGCCCAGACACAACAGCAGCAGCAACAGTCGCAACCTCCGCCGCCACCGCCACCTCTCCCCGGAAACAACGCTTCATCCTCGGCATCAACTGCACAGACACCTGGCCCGACTTCTTCCGGGGCGGGTCAGCCCATGCACCCTACCGCCTCCAACTGTGGTGCTTCCGCCTCAACAACCAACTCTCCTCAGATGGCTGGGATGCAGAGCGGCCAGAGGACCTTATCATGGGAAGGCGATCGAATGTCCGTCCAACCAGCTCTCCTTACTTGATCTCTTGCATTTGAAAAGAGCTAACCTGACCTGATGCGTTCGGCGATAGGTTACACATTTACATGCTCGATTACGCCCGCAAGAGGGGGTTCGTGTCCGTAGTCGCTGCACTCAGCACAACCACGATTACACCGAGGGATGTGAAAGCGCCTATAGATGCGCCCCAGGGGTTGCTATACGAGTACGTGGAACCTATAACTTGTCGCGAGACGAACCCTTTGGGCTAACATTTCGGCGTTTACGTTGCTTTCCAAGATGGTGGGTCGTATTCTGGGAAATCTTCACCGCCAAATCAAGTGAAGGAGCTAATCCCGATGCAAGAACTTATCTCAGGGTACGTCATCTCCAAAATTCTTCAATAATATCGGCTCTCCATTCGTTGTCAATGAATAACTAACTTAACCTTTTTGTGTTGGGTCCAAACTCACTTCTCCATTACGTCGGTTGTCATTCGGATATCCCCTAGGCTCAAATGGCCCAACGACACGAGCAGATGCGCCTCGGATCAGCCATGCAACATATGGATATCAAACCTCCCCTCCCGCCGGGTTCGAACGGGGGCGGAAGTTTCATGCCTGGGATGAATATCAATATGATCGGCATGATGCCCTCTGGCGCGATGAACGGCATGCCGTATGGTTACCCGCTCCCACCATCAGCGTCCTCGTCTCAACCTCAACTTGGAGGTCCGCATTCCCAACTTCAACCTCCACCTCAGAATCAACATCAGCAGCCGAATGGGATCAACATGATGGGTGGACCGCCACCGCCACCACCGGGAGGAAGCCCTCATGGTCATCCGGGCGGACCGCAGCAGCAACAGCAGCATCCTGGTCAACAGCAGCCGCAACAACACCCTGGTCAACCTGGTCCTCCACCTCCTCCACCGCAACCGACCGGTCCTCAGCCGTATCCGCCACAGCAGCAGCAGCAGCAGCAGCAGCAGCAGCAACAACAACAACCCTCGCAGCAGCGTAATCCAAATATGTCTCAACAGCAGCAGGCGCCCTCACCGCATCCTTCGCTTGGAGGTCAGCCGACAGGGCCGAGTCCAGCACCGGGCCAGCAAGGTGGACCAACACAAATTCGTGGCAGTTTAGGTCCTGCTGGGCTTAATCCCACTTTGATTGGGAATCGTCAAGGTGGCCTTGGTCAACAGCAGCAGCAGCAGCAACAACAACAACAACAGCAACAGCAGCAACAGCAACAGCAACAACCGCAACAAGGTGGACAGCAGGTGAGACCGTCAATGGGAGGCGGACCAATGCAGCAACAACAGCAGGGAGGACCGCAACAGGTACAGGGGCAGCAGCCGTTTTCCGGTTCGCCCGTCGTAGGTCATCCTGGCGTAGGGGGTCAAGGGCAGGGCAATAACCGACCAAGTCCAACAAGCATCATGGGC
This sequence comes from Tulasnella sp. 332, assembly GCA_019632285.1. Classification (NCBI taxonomy): domain Eukaryota; kingdom Fungi; phylum Basidiomycota; class Agaricomycetes; order Cantharellales; family Tulasnellaceae; genus Tulasnella; species Tulasnella sp. 332. Next base: position 96,837 of record WSTV01000043.1, on the reverse strand, counting down.
CCACCGCAACACATTCCGTCGCACTACCCACAGCAGCAGCAGCAGCAGCAACAACAACAAGGTCAACAGGGCCAGCCACAAAACCTGAATCAGCAGGGTCAGCAGCAGCAGCAACCGCAAAACGCGGGTACACCCAACGCCAATGGTTCGCATCCCGCGGGACAGACACCGACGATGCAGCACAGTCAGTTTCAGCAGATCGTAAACGGTCGAAGATCTGCGACACCTGGGAGTCAGCAGGGTGGACAGGGAGGTGTGGGGATGAGCCCGTCGAGGATGGCTGGGCTACAGGGTATGACGGTGGGCACTGGGGGATTGATGTCGATGCGAACTAGTGGGCCGATGGGGATGGTTGGTGCACCTGGTGGGCAGCAGATGGGAGTGCCGCCGCAGCAGCATCTGGGTATGGTAGTTCAACAGCAGCAGCATAGCCCGTTCGGACCTCCGCTGTCTCAACAACCACAACCACATCAACATCAAAACCCACAGCAGCAAGGCGGGCCTCAACAGCAGCAGAACGGTTCTGGTAACAGTGCGCCGGGGGGGATGTTCACTGGCGTTCCTCCACAAATCTGGGATCAGGCCTTGAAACAGACTGGACTGAGCGGGAGGGACGGCAATAGTTTCACGAACGAGGAGAAGCTAAAGTTGCAGGCGCTTCTGAAGAGGCCCACACAGCAAGGAGGTGGCGGGCAGCCGGGTGGAGTGACGACACCACGAATGGCTCACCAACAAGGTCAAGGACAGTTTGGGCAGGGACAGGGGCAAGGGCAAGGGCAAGGCGGGCAACAGGGGCAAGGTGGGGGTGGTCAGTATATGATGACGCCGGCCATGTCAAATATGCCGCCTCCGGGGCAGATCGCTACGGTGACGCAACAGCAACAGGGAGGGTGAGTCTCACACCCTCGGCGCAGCGAAGCCAGCAGTTTTCCGTTCGTTGTCAAGGTTTCCTAACCATTCGTTTTATCTGGATGAAGGCCACAACAGCCAAATTTTGGACCAGGAAGCTCGATGAGCGGGGGCGGACCTGCCAACAATAACAACCCCAATAGCTTGAACAACTCCGGGAAGAGGCCCGGATCACCGTCTGCGGTAGGTTTTTCGTCGCAGAACCGAACGGTCTCCTTGTTCCGTTTGTGCTCATTCTACACGATTTCTTCCTTCGTTCGTTTGTTAGATCGAACCATCTCCGAACGATTCATCACCCCCCGATAGTAAACGGCGGCGGCCAAACTCCCAAGGTGGTGCGATGACGCCAACAGGAGGTGGTCCACCGAATGGCTTCATAGCTGGACAGCCGCAACGGATGCCGAACGGCCATCTTATGAATGGACCAGGGCCTGGGCAACCACAGGGTACGCCGGCGATGATCCCAATGGTTCAGGGGCAGCAAGGGCAACAGCAGGTAAGATATCGCTCGCAACCTGGCGGAATTGAGATTTGTGTTATACTTATGCCGTGGGTTTTTTTCGGCATCGCTGGGATAGATCCGACAGCTTCAACAGCAGGGGCAGCAGAACCAAGCTCGGTTGCATCAAGCTATGACTCAGGGAGGTCCGGGTAATCCCAACAACAATAACAATCTGAACAAGCCAGCTGCAATGATGCCCAACCCGCATCCCAGCGGACTACCTATCCCCATCAACGATGGGATGATGAGCGATAACATTGGTGGCGGTGTCGGTGTTGGTCCCCCACATACCATAATGGGTCCAGGTGGCAGAGGGCCGACACCAAAAGTACCAAACCCGAGTCCGTCGCTGGTATCTGCAAAACCTCCAGGGTCATCGATGATGCCTCCGCCTGTGCAGACTCCGAAGGGTAGAGACGATGGGGCGAGTGATCCGAGCCTAAGGTGCGTCGTAATTTTTATGTTGACTTCAAGGGATTGATTGTTCATCGCTTACTCACTTGATACAGAACTTCACCAAACAATAAAGCAATCGTCCCGAGTGCTACCATCTCAACCCCTATCCCTGGTTCATCAACACCCGGGCCCCACTTCAACTCCACTCCGGGTCCATTCTCTATGACAGCCGCCTCCCCGGCCTCCATCCTCGCTGCCAATAACGGGAGCCAGGCCACACCTCCTTCTCACAACATCTCCCGCCCCGGCTCATCCGCAATCATCTCCAACCCAGGGAATGTCCTACCAATTGGCGGCGGTGTCGCGGCTGGTGGGCTTGGACGGTTCCCCGATCTATCAGGCGGCATCTACGACTTCTCGATGGGTGGCATGGGGAATAGTTTCGACAACTCGATGAGCTTGATCAACGATTACGAGATGGGCCGGGCTAGCAAGGACGAGCCCTTGACCCTACCGGATTCTACATTTGATATCATGAGCTGGGTGAATGATAATATAAACCCGGACGAAGACGTGTCGGCTGTTGTTGGTAGTGGTGGCCCATGATCTTATGGTATGAATGCATGCATTTTCGTTTCTTTTCCTTTCCTTCCCTTCCCCCCTCTATTTCTCTTTTGGTATTGTATTCGATTTTTGACCTCGCTGTTGCTATGTCGTATTTCACTTTTTGTGCGCTATCGCTTGTTGTTCTCTCTCTTCTTGTCAACAACCCTCTCTTCTGTGTGCCCGCCCTTCTCTCATCTTATCCCTCCGCCGCCGCCGTCTAGGCCCACCTTGTTCATATCTCATGTTACACTAATCTCTCCGACCTGGGTGGTCGTCTTCTTTTGTGCAGTATTTATCTTCGTGTCGTCGACATTGTTTTCTTCTTTCTTTCTTTCTTCTTTCTCTGGGATGGCTCCTACTTGTACTTACACTGCTGTCAGTTCGGTGTCTGGTTCGAATCTAGACTTGGCTATCTGATGTCCTCCAGGACGACCATGACAGTTATATGCATATGAATGAGTCGGATAGCAGCAACCAAGCAGTTAAAATTTGATCGTACTATCCGCAACCTCGTCATTAGGAGAACAAGTGTGACATATCCAAGAACAAAACGCGTCCTTCTGACGCACCAGGAGGTAGGTCAATCCCCACCCAGCAACGCAATTTTCGGAGTCCTGTGCCCAAGTGAACAATGATGACGTAGCCGGGATACCCGAAATGCTTCCCCCTCGTCTCTGGAGACATCAAGCCAGGAGTCGGTAACACGAGCAACCATCGATTTGTATATCCAAGCGGCCGTCCGTGTCTCTTCCAACCCCAACACCCCACTGTGTCCGACGGATAATCCCGTCCATACCGCTCGTGCAGCTTCCCGAAGCCCATGACGTCAACTTTAATCCATCGTGAAGCAATGCAACCGTCTTCACGCGACTCGTATGGCCACTAAACACCACCGTTCGTTCCCCTGTCCCCACATCCCACATACTCATTGTAAAGTCGTCCGATCCCGAGGCCAAGCTTCATCCAGTCGGGAGAAAGCAACGCACGAGATCTTGGCGATGTGCCTCGAAGAGTGGCGAGGCAGGCAGCCGGGTTAATGTCCCGCGCTTGGACAATGCTCTTGAACATTGCTCGATCCGGAAGCCAACCTGGAGCCCTCGTAAGAGAACGCAATAGCGTTGACGGGAGAAGCATGCCCTCTGAGCGTCACAGCACAGGTCATACAATCCCTGTCCCATATATCTACTGTTGAATCGAGCAATCCTATTGGCAATCTCGATCCGTCAGGGGAGAAGGTGATGGAATCGATACTGAGTGCTGGTGTCAGATCGCATGCGCCAGAAGCCACGTCCCACATCCAAACACGATCGTCACCTGAACACGAGACGAGCCGTGATCCATCTTGGGAGAATGCAATATTGCCAATCCTATCCCGAGATTCATGCAGTGCTACCTCAGATACCTTGACGTGGCTGGGTCTTGCTCACTTTTATGTTTCGTCCAAGACTAAGTTGTGGCGACAGAAGTGTGATCCAGTGTAAAAGATGCATTCTGGCCCGTCTTCGATACATTCCTGGAATGCAGATGCGAAGGACTGTGTCTTGCAGCAAGTGGATCAAACTGTCGGGACATCCTGACGAAACCTGGAGTGAAAGAGCATTCCATCTGGGTTCAGCGCACGACTTCCCAAGCCTACAATGAACTTGAGACACGGTGGAGCCAGTCGTGTTTGCCCCAATACACTCAACGCCTCCGACCACCACGGAAGTCTGCAGGTGGCAAACCCTTTCAGGGCCGAGATGACTTCTACTGTTCCAGTGTTTGAGTGAAAGAGGTGCGAAGCCCAGAGGCAAGAGGCGTATCCAAGATGAGGCGGGATGAAAGTGGAGACCTTCGAATTACTGCTCTCGATCTCTGTGATCGGAAGACGCTGTGTATTCGGGACATCAATGACGCTGCACTTCAGTATCCTCCCCATGGTCCCAAAGCAGTGCTCGGCCAGATGTCACTCGTGTACCCCAGATCGATGAAGTGTCACCCAGATCGGCTGAGATCGATAAGGTAGTCTGGAAAAGACTTGTGGTAGACCCTGGCCGGTGCGTCATCTGTGTCGGGCGTGAGGACGACAGAGTGCAATTTCTTGAGCGCAGAGCGGACAGAGCCCCGACGTTCTCCTAAGAGGTTCTCCACTTCTATAAGCGAAAGCGACCCGCCAAGTATAATGATGACCCCAATGATGTGATAGACGCGAGCGACAAGTTGTGTGGGGAGCTTTGGGAGAGCATTGAGAAGGACGCAAGAGTAGATATTATCGAGAGCAGCGGACGGTTGCCACGTAGCAGATAACTCTTGATTTGAATAAAGGATTAGGTCGAGCTGGTGGCGGGGATCACTCACCACTTCATCAGCGAGGAAGGAGGATATAGTAGCTGCGTAGATGAAGAGCGATCCAGATCGCTCGATGAGACAATCAAGCTCTTCGTTTGAGAGCCCAATCTCTCCCCATGTAATCCTCCAATTCCAGGTCCGTTGGAATGTTGGACGATCGAGATTTGAGGTACAAACGGATGTCATTCTTTATAACGAAGGCGCCGATCTTGTCAAGGATGAGCTGCCTGTGTTAATTCGAGTGCTTGAATGCCGAGAGGAGGCGTGGCTCTGGCCGACTGGTAACGATGACTTTGACAAGTGGACCAATATAATTGATTCCTGTGATGAGATGCGGTAGAAGCACCTTCATCCCTCGCTCCTCACATTCATCTAGTGCATCGAGGACTAGAAGAATTAGCCCGGACTTTCGGGGCGCCGCTTCCAACGGCCGCACGAGTAGCGTGTCCACCTATCGTCGATAGGTTTGGCACACCACGTCATTTGTATGTAGAAGCGCATCCCTCAAGTGTTGGCCATACGACGGATCGAAACTGGCCAGCTGAGAAGCAATGCTGGGTATGATGCGCATGGGATCACTCAACTCCCGCTCTCCGTGTTTCGAAAAGAAGAAACTCGCGCCTAGGTATCCTCTCAACTCGGCTCAGAGCGAGACCGTTCTGGCGGTGGTTGACTTGGGGGAACCTACCATCCCGTCCAGCCACAATATCTGCGACATTAGGATGTCCTCGCTCATCAGCTAAGCTTTGATCCTCTGTGTTACGTCCTCCTGTGTCCCAGAAAAGCAGATGCCCGAGTCTCCGGCCCCCGCGTATCAATGACTGGCGAGTTTTGAACGAGGTAGAGATTGGATTGGTCATCATAAGGCAGAAATTTTGAAGCATGTGATGGGGTCGCGGAAATAGCCGTTCGTTGTTTGTGGTCAGTCTCGCAAGCATCCGTGTCTTTAGTTTGACTGATGGCGGGTTTCGGACAGATATGTCCAAGTATTTCGATGTGCCCTTCTTCTGAAGGCTGTGACCCTGTTCGGATCAGCCTTACACGCCCATCAATAGCCTGCAAACCATGCACCAAGATTTCTCAGTCCCGCAAGCATTCGGGGGCAGTGACTCGATGCCATGGCTCGTAGTGCCAACAGTGTTCAAGGAGCATCCACAAGTCTGTGGGACGTGGCAAATTATCCGAAGACGTGGGAGGCGTCCTTCCTAGCATAGAAAGTATTGTCTGCGCGGTTGTAAGGTCTTGATAAGGCTTGCGGCCTGTCATTGATCTAAGATGAACGTCAGAGTCGAATTGATTATTTTGATTATTTTCTCTTCACCCCCACCTAAACGACGAGACACCCCCATACCCAAATATCGCTTCCCAGAGTTGATGAGCAGGTTGGCCTGTGGACATGAAGAAGTTAAAATATGAAGACAGACAGATCGGTGCTTTGTCTGACCGCTTTGATATCGCCATGAACCTCTCCGATGCTCCTCCAAAGCGGCAAGATCAAAGAAAGACAGCACCGCAATCGGTAGCAGAAAGCGCTGGAGGTTTACTCCCCGTCCCTCCCTTCAGTGGGCACTACTTTCCTCCCCAAGAGGCTCCAACCACCGCACCTTCGTGACACACAACTTTAACATAGATGTCGTTGTATTGTAGATTGCTCGTAGTAAAGCGCACCATCAGCGTACTCGCTGCCAGCGCCCTAATTGAGCTCCCCCTGTCTGTCTCTGTTCTCTGATATCGCCATGAGCAACAGGCGAGTCAAGATAGTGCATGTATTGTAAACCCCGTAGCGTGTGCATTATCTGAGGAGGGGTTCGGTATTGATGAAAGGGATGTAAGCGAGGAACGCTCTCCGATACTCACAAGCGTCATTTTCTCGACCAAAACTGGGATTATGACGCCGGCGGTAAAGTTCCAGGCTCCCCAACGATTCCCATGGACGCACCAGCATCACGATATCCATGGATAGGCTGAGATAAAAACCGATGGGTGGGGGAATGTTTGTGTGGCTCAAGGTCGACCATATATTAATCTCGCATGGCAGCTGCTGAGTACAAAAGACATGTGAGCTTCTTGACACCAGGATACACGGATCTAAGCTCACTTACATATGCCACTCGGACATCTTCTGAAGTGTCTGATACGAGGTGCTTGACAGCGACCTTACTTCTGGTGGAGGGGTTCTTTTGACGGAGATCAGCCAACCAGACGAACCCATTTCCACCCCCACCAAGAAGGGATGTCTTGTCAATAGTTCAGTAGCTACGTTCGATAAAAAACGGCTTCAGGTCACCAAGCAACTGGGTCTTGAGAGTTCAAAGACATCGTCGGCGTTTGCCTTCAAAGGCTTTTGAAGCTTGGTGGCTCGAGCGCTCACTATTCTCGGGTATTGTGGAGGGACTGACATCGTGGAGTTGAACAACTTCCAGTCTTCGAGAGTGGTTGCATTAGCTGTTCTAGCTGGAAAGCGACCTCGCTTTTCCTTTGGCAGAATCACTCTTGGGATGGACTTCGCCAGCGAACGAGGTGGACAACACTAGAGGTGATCGTGGAGGTATTTTTGAGTTCCCCGCTACTGTTCGACAGGGAACAAAGGACGAGCGATAACTCCGACTCGGAGACCGATCATGAAATCAAAGGTGAGCGCCCAAAAAGGATCAGCTCATGAGCCTCATGTAGCAAGGGCAACATGCGCCTACATCCGTGCGCCTAGAGTGACAAATGAGACGGCATATATGCTGGCAAAAGAATCCAATCGGACACGGAAAACCGTTGTCATACAACTCGAGCAGGTCATGGATTTGGGTTACAGGTATATTTTCGCTGCATTGTGTGGCTCGTGATGATTGCAAAGAGCCAATGGCCATGAGATAATGCGTGAAGATGACGGATCACCAGGATATCCATATTGTGGCTCGAACTACATGTTATCTGACATTATTCAGTGGCTCTGACCAATAAATCATCTCTAACTTACAAATCTATACCGTAGCGGAGCTTGGTTATGTCTCGAGATACAAGTCATTCTACCAAGCCACTCTGAGACCCCTCTCCAGATGTAGATGGCAGCTTCTTCGCTAAGAAAATGCTGACTATTCAATGAAGGGGTGGCGGACTAGGATCGCACTCACACATGCAATGGTTCATCACTAAACTGATCAGCTTCTCAGCAAGCACATGGGTCCTGGGGTACTTTGACTTTAGATTAACTCTCTCCGTTAGAGAGACAGAGAGAGTATCCCTCTCAGGGAACGCTTCGACGATAGCGTCGACGATCGATTGATGGTGAGATTTGTAAGCCTCCAACGCGACTTGTAATCCCATCTCGAGATTTTTCTTAGGAATCGGAGATAACTTGACATTGTCGGTGCGCTCGGTCATCCAGAAACAGTGGTCGGCGATGATGGCACAGCCTGCGCCATGCGGAGGACGGCCTTCAGTGGGTTGTGAGGTGACCCCAGGATAGTGTATGTACCTGCGATAATCTGGAGGAGGTCTTGAGCCGGAAATAGTTTGGTCTGGTCGTATAAAGCATGTTTAGGAGAAGGTTCAAACCAGAAAGGTTAAGAAGAACTTACCGGTCCTGTGTACTGGACTGCCTCCATAAACCGGCCAACAAGGTCTTTATACTAGATGGTAAGTGGGTTCAGATGCTAGGTTCTCTTGGTGAGGTGTCTGGATGCATTACCGCCTGCGTATTGAAGTGAGTAGAAAAAGATCAAGATTGATAAATCGGCCATGGTACTCACGTCTTCAAAGGGGTGAGTACATTGCAGACGAGCACCTATACTCTCTGCGGTATTCCAATGCTGAAGAAACGAAAGCCCGGAAACGTATGAGCATAATGCGCAAAAGATCAGAATACATATAATGGCATCGTTCCGATACGGAGCTAATAGCGACACTCACACGCTAGTTAGGTTTTTTGCCGGAAGTGGGTAGATTAGAATAATTGACCTAACTAGACGTCTGAGACACTCACATCCTTAGAGCGGTGGGGTCATAGAGATAGAATTCGATGCATGAACAGTCATCGCTTAAGAAAAAAGTTTTTTTTTTTCAATACTCACAAACTAAAGCGTGAATGGTGGAATGGTGGACTCCTAAGCCTTGGGCCTTCGCACTGCAAAGTATATGATGCTCACCCCCTAGTTCGGTGAGAGCGCTAAGTTTGCGTCGACGTCCTCATATTAACCGAACGTCTCCGTACCCACCATCTAGAAAGCAGACAGCGAAGGGACCAGACATGTTACGGTGGATTTATCCTAAATAGCTTGAGACACTTGCTTGCTTCTACAGTTAGGAGAGCGGTAAAATAGACATAAACGTGTGAGCGGCGCTATTAGTCTGAATAGGATAGCATCACTCACATACTAGAGCCATAATATTCGAAGAAATGGATGAGTTAGCATTGCTCTTCACAGCCAATATCAAACTACTCAACTCACGCCCTGAAGCGGATGGATATACACGCAGATTGGTAAGTCCGGTGTGGTGAAGTCGAAATATCATGATGCTCACATACTAGAGCAGAGACGACGATGCATAGGCATGAGCATCATCACTTGTGTAGGGAATGCTCGCCATACTCACATACTGTATACACGGAAGCACAAGCCCAAAAATAAAAAATAAACATACCAAGCCATGAGGATAAACAGGCTGCATTCTTGACCGTCTCCTTCTTGCCCCACTTACGTTCGCATAGTACACGTGCGGCATCCAGGAAAGTACAATCTGCACCAGTTCATTCCGAACTGTGACAAGTAGTAAGACAACGAAATTCGTAAGGCCCTGGATATGATGGCGGCGCTCACTCTTGCTTCCTCCATAACTCAGGCTGGTGTGCTTGAGAAGGTGCTCGATGGACCTGCAGGAAGGCAAATTTGAGTGCACAACGGCAACATCCTGACCCACAACTTACCCAGGTACAAGGTGTTGCATTCTCATACGCAGTTTATACTTCTGGGCCATGACAAACATACGCTGCAGTGGCTTGTTATCGTCCAGTACATCAGACGTGCATCGTGTCAGATCATCACAGCTGCCTTCAGGCTTATTCAGATCTAGGTGAAAATAAGTATGAAGGCTCAAAGCCCTTCCGCCGCCCACTCACCTTGAAGACGAACAAATGCAGGTGGTGGAGGCGGAGGACTAGGTGCCTTCAGAAGCGGTATCCATTCCTGTTGGAAAACGCGTTCAGCTTGCTCCGACGCTGCCCCTAAGGCTGCGGGCCTGCTGAGGCCCTGTCGACGAAGGGTACCGTAGGTTTTTGCTTGGAGTCCGTCATACTTGGTGAAAATGAAGACGGCTGCGACTGATAATGATAATCGGTGGATTAATGAAAGAAGATCAAATCCATACTACCCCATAAGCTCCTATCCCTTACCGTCGCCCGTATTGAGGTCAAACAGGCGCATCGCTGGTCTCTCGTCATCAAGCGGTATACAAATCCTGACAAAATAGTCAAAATTAAGAGCGCATAGATACAATTGACTCCCACAGGCCCTCTTGATTTACCAGACCACATGCAGCCCATCAGGAAGTTGCGTCGTGGCCGCTCGACGTGAGATAAATTGTGCTATTGTTTGTAGCTCGGTATCTGACCCTGATTCCAGACCAGAAGAGTCATGGAACACGAAGAGGGGGGAGTTCGGGTATGTTATCTCGTGCTCGATGTGGTGTGCACCTCTCTGGGAATAAGGAAGACACTTAGTCTAGCATTTTAGTCGAACTGTCATATCCCTGTAACTCACTCCTGACGTCGGTTCAAGACTATTGAGAGGAACCTGGTTGATTGGAAGTTGAAGTTAAAGTTGATTTGTCTCGCAGTGAATGTCATGGACTAACCAGGTTTCCGTTTTGATCACGGACGATCGGCGTATCGGTTTCGTTGCAGAGTTTCTGCAGTATAGTGGTCTTACCCGCGTTACCCCTTCCGACAATGAGGATCCGAAATCGGCTCGGCTCGTCCGACATCTCGATGCGTGGGGAGAAGTATTGAGCAGAGGCAAAGCTTGAAGAAATCACATCCGGTCACGTCGCATTTGCGTGACCGGCGGCGTGGAACTCAGCTCACGATGGTTTGACCTATTCCATTCACAATCCGAGAGCTGAGAACCTTGGGGAGGATGCTCTTGATCTTCTGATGATGGGGGCAAAGAGCACTTGGAGCCGGGGCGGTGATCGCCAATTGTAGGACAACACCACAATTGAAGGGGGTTCGTGCCTATGGAATTAGGGTAGAATAGTGAGAGCCAATATAATGCAAGCATATCAATGTATATTGGAGACGAAGGGAAGTGGAATATCTCTATTTCTAGCTCACCGTTCCGCACGTTAGATTTATTCCCCCCTCCTCGCTCCAATTCTATCCCGTCTCAATATTCCTCTTCTTATCTTTTCCGTCTCGACGTTTACCGATTGCGTAAAGCCCGATCCAAGCATGCCTGATGATGATCTATCAGTTCAGACCCCTGGCCACAATTTCGCCGTCTACCAGATTCGACACAGATTCGGAGTTCTCTTCACGTATTGTAAAAAACGGAAGCTACTCCTGCTATGCGGGTAGTCCAAATCAGATTCAAGACGGCGCAACTTCGAGATCAATGAGGATTATCGTGGTCGTGTCTGGTCAACACATGTCACAACACAACCACACGAACACGGCGCGGACGCGGCATGATGCTCGGCACTCCCCGAGAGCTTCCATCAACGCCGATATCACCAGCAGCACAATAAGACCAGGTCAAATATCTAGTTTCTTCTTCACCATCCCTGTAAGCCCCTCCGAGATTTTACGTTCGCTCCATCAAACTCACCGTGTCCTGCTGACCTAACCATCATCGCGACCAGACTATGATCGCCGAATTGATCTTCGTCTGGAGGCTTTGGGCTATTTAGCTGGGCCGTGGCGGTGATCCCAGCCTTGCTGCCAGTTATCGAAGTCAGTACGTGTTGCTTACTCAAGCTCACTTTTGAGAAATCATACCTCATACACTCCTGTACGAATCAGCTGTCAATCAAGGTTTGGCTCACACCTTAACGGCGAAGGACAGATCATTCACGCGGGCAATGCGCAACGACATCGCCACGCCACAAGATGGCGAGGGCGACATAGACTGGGCCAGATGAGCCCAGGTGTTGGAACTGGGCTGGCTGTTGTGCTCATGGAAGAGATGCTGGCGGTAACTAATGGCACACTATTTCGATCAACCGGGGCTCACTTCAAAGTCCAGCACTTAAAATAGGCTCCAAGATCCGATCCGTTGAATGATAGCCGAAGAATCAGAAGCTGTCGCTATTGGATCAATGCCTCATGCGCGATCGGCCCAATGTGTACAGTCTTGAATGGACGAGAAACAGCTCTAGGGGCATGCGACCACTCTGCTGCCAACAGCGGTGTCTTTCCTTGAGCCATTGTGGTACACCAATCCCGGTCCATCAGACGCAAAGCTCAATCTTGTGACATAGGACCTGTCAGTAGTCTCGCCTAAAATGTGGGGAAATTAGTGAGAAAGAGGCGGTGACAAGAGAGTCATGGAGCATCTAGAACCGAGAGCCAGATACTAAATTGATACAATTGGAGTTAATGCTTTCGGCTGCTCTCCGACTACGTTGGTCCTTGATAGCCTATTGTGCGAGGCGACGAGTTAATCATTGAGTGTTTCGAGTCCGCCACGTTAGGTCCAAAACACCGAATGATAGCCGGCCATGCAGCTCGACCCAGTCCGGTAAGGACGAGCGCAAGTATAATGTAGACCCATTCCTACAAACGGGCTCATGGGAAAATTCCCTACCGCACACTCACTAGAAATCCGAGACGGAAAATGAAGGTCAGCGTTTGCTGAACTTCCCGACTGGCTAGGATTGGGAAGAGCCAATTGTGGCGTGACAATATGCGAAGATGATGGATTACAGAGATATCCATATCGTGACTCAAGCTGCGTTTGTAGGATATTTGTCAGTTGCTTGGACCGGTAAAATCATCGACAACCTACAAATTAGACGGTAGGGAAACCCGATCATGTCCCACCGGAAAAACCAGTTATTCAATGGGTACAATCTGAGACCCCTCTCCAGACGCGGGTGGCAGCTTCCTCGCTAAAAAAGATTGAGTAGACAAGAAAGGCGACGCAGGAGGATCACACTCACGCATGTGATGTGTGAGTACTAGACGAATCAGCTTCCCACTAAGCTCCTTCACCCTGGGGTCCTTTGGCTTCAGGGTGATTCTCTCCATTAACGGGACAGAGAGAGTATCCTTCTCCGGGAATGCTTCGACGACAGCGTCGACGATCGATTGATGGTGGGATTTGTAAGCTTGCAATGCGGTCTGTAATCCTATTTCGAGATTCTCCTTCGGAATCGGGAGTAGCTTGACGTTGTCGGTGCGCTCGGTCATCCAGAAGCAGTGGTCGGCCACGATGGCACAACCTTCGCGCCGAGGTTCCATGTGGATATTGGCGATTCAATGGCATTTAAGGCGGTCTTTGAAGGTGTACATACCTGCAATAGTTTGGAGGAGATCTTGAGACGGAAACAACTTGGTCTGGTCGTATAAAGCATATTTATGAGAGGGTTCAAGCCAGAGCGGTTATGAAGAACTTACCGGTCCTGTATAGTGGACCGCTTCCATGAATCGACGAACAAGATCGCCATACTGGGGAACAAACTGAGTCAGATGTCTGGTTCTCTTGGCGAGACGTCAGAACATATTACAGCCTGCATGTTGATGTGAGTACGATAACATCCGGACTGATAGACAGGTTATAGCACTCACGGCTTCGAAAGGGTGAATGCATTGCAGTTGGAAGCCTGGTGTATTTACGGTCTGGAAACGCCGAAGAAGTGAAGCGTATAAACGCGTGAGTATGGTATAAGGAAAGTCGAGAACAAATGGATGAAGAAGCTACTCCCATACTAAGCTAGCGGCAAGGCTCACTCGCGAGTCTGGTTTTGTCCAAAGAGGTAAGCAGGTGAGCATAGCTGTCTCCGCTGTACCCCTTCTGAGACGCCAGTACTCACATGCTTTGAGTGGCCAGACCACAGGGACAAACGTTTGATACGTGCGCCTGCCGCTGGAGGCGAGCTAATGTTTGCATTACTCACGGACTAAGTCGAGAAAGCGAATGGGTGGACGCTTGAGCGTTTCGCCTCTGCACGCCAAGGATACCAAGCTCACTCCCTAGTTTAACGAGATTGTTGAGTTTTCCTCGATATCTCACATCTGCCTAGTGTCTGCTTCACTCACAATCTGGATGGTAGACGGTGGAGCCGAGGAGGCAGGTTACTGCGAGCGTCTCTTTTGGACAGACTACTGCACTAACTTGTTTCTGAAAGCAAAAGGGTAGATCCAAAATCGTCAGTGGGCGTTTCTAGAACGCCGTATGGACGTATTACTCACGTACTAAGTTCGCAGTGGTAGAGGAGATGGTCCAGTTATTATAGTCCATCATAGTCAACGTCAAACCAGATCACTCACACCCTGGAGCGGGTAGGCATATACACAGACTGATAAGTTTTGCACAGTGACGTATCATCATGCATGCTCACATACTGGAGCAGCCGCGACAATGAGGCCTAAATGTGAGCATCGCTTATCGCGTGAAGAATCTCCCCTCACTCACATACTGTGGGCACGAAAGCACAAACCCAATTGAAACCCAGATATACCCAGCTGTTAGGATGTACTAGCTGGATCCATGACTGTGTCTTTGCGGCACGTACATTCGCATAGTATACATGTGGCATCCACGAAAGAACAATCTGCACTAGTTCATGCCGGACTGTAACAAATAGTCAAAAAAAAAAAACCCTAACACTTGCATATGACTGCAATGCTTACTCTTATTTCCGCTGGCGTTTTTGAGAAGATGTTCGATGGACCTAGAGAAAGACAATCTCAACAGCATATCATGGGGCAACATGATTCGAAACTCACCCAGGCACAAGGCATTGCACCCTCAGCTGTAGTCGATATTTTTGCGCCATGATAAACATACGCTGCAATGGTTTGTTATCGTCCAGTATATCAGAGGTGCATTGTGTCAGATCATCACAGCTGCCCTCAGGCTTATGCAAGTCTAAATCAGGGTAAGTACAAGTAAACATAATACATATCCGTTACCCACTCACCTTTGAGACGAACAAATGCAGGTGGTGGAGGCGGAGGACTAGGTGCCTTCAGAAGCGGTATCCATTCCTGTTGGAAAACGCGCTCAGCTTGCTCCGACGCTGCCCCTAAGGCTGCAAGCCTGCTGAGGCCCTGTCGACGAAGGGTACCGAAGGTTTTCGCTTGGAGTCCGTCATACTTGGTGAAAATGAAGACGGCTGCGACTGATAATGATAATTGGTGGATTAATGAAAGAAGAGCAAATCCATATTACTCCATAAGCTTCTATCCCTTACCGTCGCCCGTATTGAGGTCAAACAGGCGCATCGATGGTCTCTCGTCGTCAAGCGGTATACATATCCTGAAAAAAAAAAGTCAAGTTTAAGAACGCTGCAGATATAATCGACTCCCGCATGTCCTCTTAATTTACCAGACTACATGCAGCCCATCAGGAAGTTGCGTCGTGGCCGCTCGACGTGAGATAAATTGCGCTATTGTTTGTAGCTCGGTATCTGACCCTGATTCCAGACCAGAAGAGTCATGGAAGACGAAAAGGGGAGAGCTCGGGTATGTTATTTCGTGCTCGATGTTGTGTACACCTCTCTGAGAATAAGGAAGATACTTAGTCTAGCATTAGTCGACCTGTCAGATCCCTGTAACTTACTCCTGACGTCGGATCAAGACCATTGAGAGAAACCTGGTTGATTGGGAGTTGAAGTTGAAGTTGATTTGTCTCGGAGTCAATGCCATGGACTCACCAGGTGTCCGTTTTGATCACGGACGATCGGCGTATCGGTTTCGCTGCAGAGCTTCTGCAATATAGTGGTCTTGCCCGCATTACCTCGTCCGACAATGAGGATCCGAAATCGGCTCAGCTGCTCCGACATCTCGATGCGTGGGAGGAGGTAGTGAGCAGATGTAAGGCTTGAAGAAATCACATCCAGTGACGTCGCATTTGCAGGACCGGTGGCGTGGAGCTCATCTCAAAAGGGTTTGACCTATTTATCGATAAGCCGAGGGCTGAGAACTTTTGGAGAGGATGCTCTTGTTCCTGTGATGATGGGGACAAAGAGCACTTGGAGCCGGGGGGCGGTGATCGCCAATCGTAGGACAACACCACGATTGGAGGGTGTTTGTGCCTATTCAATCAAGGTGGAATAGCGAGATTCAATACAACACAAGGACATTAATGTATATTGGAGACGAAAGGAAGTAGAATATCTTCATTTTTGGCTCACCGTTCCGCACGTCAGATTTCTTCCTCCGCCCCAATTCTATACCGCTCAACAATCCTCTTCTTATCTTTTCCGTCTCGAAGTTTACCGACTGCGTAAAGCCCGATCCAAGCACACTTGATGATGGTTTAGCAGTTCAGACCCCCTGGCCACTATTTCACTGTCTACCAGAATCGACACAGGTTCGGAATCCTCTCCACATATTGTGAGAAACGGAAGCTACTTCTGCTATGCGCGTAGTCCACATCAGATTCAAGACGGCGCAACTTCAAGATCAATGAGAATTGTTGTGGTCGTGTTGGGTCAACACATGTCATAACATAACCATACAAACACGGCACGAACGCGGCATGATGCTCGGTACTCCCCGAGAGCTTCCATCAACGCGGATATCTCCAGCCACATGACGAGACTAGGTCGGATCAAGAAACCTACTCAGCTTAAGTGACCTTTCTTCAGTGATTCAGGTCAAAGTACCGTCGGAGATGGGGCTGTGGGATCGTGACAATATGCACAACCTTTGCTTGAGAAGCACTGAGAGACGATGAGCCTTCAAACCTTCAAACCTTCAAACTTCGGTGAAAAAGCAACCGGTTGTTGCGTTAAAAAAAAGGTCGAAAAGACCGAATAGATAAAACACTGTCTTATCACCGGTGTAGCTTTCCCTGGAATTCAGAGTTCCAAAGCGAAGTACACCTTGGAAGATTAAGAGGCATACAACAACCTTCATGGGAAATAGAGTGCCTAGTCGATAGATTCAAGGAGGAATAGATACCCGGCAGTCAGGTTAAGTCGAGCTCATACCGAAGGTTTATGATATCGATGAGCTGGTCTCAAATTTGACATGAAAGGGGCTTAGCACTGCACACCCATAGACTGGGCTGAACGGGCGACCCATAGGCTAGACCAATTGGCTGGTGGAAGGTTAAAATAAGATATTGAAGTAAAGTTGAAGTAATCATCGCACTCACATACTGCAGTGGCCATTGCCACCAAAAGCCAACGATTTTGGCTCACACCTTAAAGCGGCAAGCAGGCAGGCCACTCAGGTGAGCAATTCTCAGCAACACCGCCGCACCGAAGGGGTCACTGACGACATAGACGGAACTGGGTAAGCAACCCACATGCCCCAGAGTAATCTACCTGTCACGCTCACACACAGAATGAATGAGTGGTCGCCATCGAAAGCATATTATTCCATTGGTGAGTACTCACCTCGGAGTTCAGTCCTTACCTCACAAAAGTCTCCAGGATTGAACGTATTGGGTGATTAGCGAAGATTGCGAAGACGTTCATGTTCGGGTACAACCAGCATCTCGTGTGGAGATCGCGCCTCAGCAAAATTACCCTTCTTGACATGCACAACTTCGAAAGGACCAGGAGAAGCTCTAGGGGCCCGCTCTACAGCGAACAATGGTGGTTGCGGTCAAGCCATAACGTTTCATGGACTCTGGCCGCCGGATGGGGGTCCACGTCTCAGAATGAAAAATGTTTTGAGGATCTGGCAACTTATAGATAGTCTTGCCTGAAGGGCAGGGAAATTCCGAGGTGACAATATAAAGGGGGTCAATGAAGCACATCTCTTAAGGAGCATAGTCATTAAAAATTCTCTTGGAATAGTTTGGTTGTTGGTGGGTGAGAGCGACGATGGGGATAATGTCGGCTATACTCGGTTTTTTGACCATCGTAGCACGCTTTCCGAAAGAGGCGTGCAGTCGAAATCAGCTTACGCACGCTGACTACAAACCCAGCTTAAGATCCGTAGGTAGGGCATAGCTCATCTCTAATCTTTCGGCCTTCCACAGCTGACTAAAGCGCGTTCTGCAGCCAACCGATTGCCTTGAACTCAAGGGTTCGGTGCGAGCCCCCCTGTAATCCAGCTTACGAGACCGCGGCTGTTCGTTCCTGATCACAAACCCTCTAGATCAAACCATACAAGAACGCCACTTACGCCAACTATCTATCTCCCCATTCGCCTCTCTAGCATTCACCCTCCGCCATTCTTCACTCTCCCAGCGCTAATTCTCTTCATGGCATCTACAAAGCGAATAATTCTAATAATCGGGGGAGGTAGGCGATTTCTGCCATCCTTCCATTTTGCTTTCGACAGAGCTTCAGCTGGTAGGGCGTTTGCATAGGTGCGGCGGGAGCTGCGGTGGCGTCGTCCCTCTCTCAGTCTTTGGATGCTTCTGCGTATACCCTTCAGCTCGTAACCGAGCGGTCGTTCTCCATAATCTATCCTGGCAGTGAGTCTCTCAGAGAGGACTCAGGCACGATAGTACTCACAGCCACTCGAAACAGTGCTACGTGCCCTTACCACCTCAGAAGGTGGATTTGATGAACGGGCGCTTATGTCGTACGATAAGCTGTTCGCCCCGGGCAAGCCAGGTGAGGTCATTGTGGGCTCTGTGGCTAGCATTGAGGACGGCACAGCCCACCTCGCGGACGGCCGAACTCTGGCC
The DNA here is from genome assembly GCA_019632285.1 of Tulasnella sp. 332. NCBI lineage: Eukaryota > Fungi > Basidiomycota > Agaricomycetes > Cantharellales > Tulasnellaceae > Tulasnella > Tulasnella sp. 332. Next base: position 78,291 of record WSTV01000043.1, on the reverse strand, counting down.
TACGACTGGCTCGTCCTCGCGACCGGTACGTTATGGGAGGGACCTCTGGCACTGCCGCAAGACCGCGAGAGGGCGCGAGAGTGGATCAACGACTGGCATGCCAAGCTTGCTGAAGCCAAGGACATCGTTATAATTGGCGGAGGTGCCGTCGGGATCGGTGAGTACCATATCAAAGGTTTCAACCTTTCCATGGATCCAATCTGATGAAGGGGAAATCAATATCTTGGTAGAGTTCTCTGGGGAGATACGTCATTTCTTGTCGCCGGACAAGAGGATCACCATCGTCCACAGCCAAGACCAGCTCCTCAATGCTGCCTATCCTCCTAAATATAGGAATTCCATTCTAAAGGCCGCCGAGGCTAAAGGTATTAACGTGGTACTCAACGACCGTGCCGCTCCCCCCCAAGGCGACTATACGTCCATCAGGACCGAAAACGGGGTTGAGATACCTGCTGATCTAGTGGTCAGTACACACGATTTTAGCTTGATCGGTTAAATGATCCTCACTGAATTTCTTTTTCTGTGCTCCAAGATCACGGTGCGAGGTGGCAAGCTCAACACCGCGTTCCTCTCGAGTTTCGACTCCACGATCCTCACAACGTCGGGGAGCGTCAAAGTCCTGCCGACGTTGCAGGTTAGCCTCATGCCATCTTTATCTCAAATATACTTCTGCTCAAGGTCATGCTTCGCAGGTCCCGCTCACCAACGGTAAATCCAACGTCTTCGCTATCGGCGACATCATCGAATGGCCGCAGCAAAAGATGGTCTCCAAGGTGCCAACCCAAGCAAGCGTTGTAGTTGCAAACATCCTATCCGCCGTGAAAGGGGCTCCGATGAAGCAACAGTACAAAGGTTTCATGGGTGAGTCGAGTCGAGCTGGATATAATTGAATCCGAATTCTCAAACAAATATTTTCCCTTTCTACCTTTGCGAAATTACAAAGAGGCCATCAGCGTCCCTCTCGGACCTGAAGGTGGCCGCTCATTCATTCCGGTGCTGTGGGGTGTCATCGTTGGAGACTTCTTCACCAGCACCCTCAAGGGGAAAGCACTCTTTGTGGATCAAGGTCGCCGGGGATACATCGCCCCTCAGTTGCGTTGATGACCATGACATTCTTTTTCTGGGAAAAACCACCCCAAAGCCACGCGGCCCATGTATAAATTCTGTAACGCGTCCTCGCTCATATACATACCCATCTCGATCTCGCACGTTGGTCTGCCTCACCTTTAATTTACATCATGCTGTCCGCATGCCATGCCCAGATTCTCAGTGTGTGAATCGGTTTGCATATGTGTGATAGAGGGATGGTATAGATTGGGGTGTGACTTTTGGGTGAAGCCCCGCATTTTTTAAATATTTTTTATTCAACAGTAAGATGTACTACCAAGAAGATCAAGCTCTGTCCCAAGAATTGACTTGAATCAAGGGTGTGATTGTTCCTCAGCTGCGTGCGATGCAGGGATCACTTTGGTTCAGACAAAAGATCGATGCTAGCTATGACGAAACCGCCCACTAGTGCGTCAGAAATACACAGTTCATGAGTGGCTATAGCTCGCTACCCTGCGGCGTAGGATTATGCCGCCGAATCAAGCTTCGATCAAGACATCTTAACCCCTGCGTCGGTTGCAGAAGTGGATTTTACATCAGCTCGGAAGGAAACATGTTCTGTTCCAAGCTCTCCCGTGGATGTAGAGCGGGTCTGTCGGCGAGGACGGCATCAACGCGATGTTACAGGCGTCGCTCCGATCGACACGGAAACGCTCGCCGACGTCGACGTTGGTTTCGGAGCAAAAGGGGTGAATATAAATTTCGGTCCCGAAACCCGCCCCAAATAACACAGCCTAAGGATCGCGTTGATTTTCAACAGTGGGGGGGTTCGTCGGCGGCCAGATAAACCCATATACCAATTCACGTTGAGAGCACGCTTCCCGGTGCAGGGGTCATTAGACGATCTTCATCCTTTTTGCCAGGCGGGTACTCCTCAATTGACGGTCGTCTTCGGTGTTTAATTCGGCACCTGTACAATCAAGGGCGTTCAAAAGGGCACGAGCATTTTTGAATGTAATGTGCCGTCGACCCCGCATTTCGCTTTGACGTTGGATCGGAACTATGGAAGGACGACAAAGATCGATCTCTTGACCTGTTTGGACCCATGCACTGAGATCTATTCGACGACAAACTGACGAAATCCGGTGCCCCACAACTATCATGTCCCAGAACAGATTTATGGGCACAGGATAGACTTGTGATTTAGACAGAAAGAAGCACCAAGAAGCCTCTCGGTGCTGATTTTCGCTTGGGAAACGGCTGTGTCTAAGGCGGGGTTGGGTCCGGGGTGGCAGAGTAGAAGCATCAAGAAAGAAAAAGAAGATATACGTATATGTGCGTGTGTGTGTGTCGGAGTGTGGCATTCGGGATTGTTTATTGCTTCTGCGGGTGTAAAAACGTCGGCCCTAAAAAGGAGCTCCGCGGGAGAAAGTGATGAACGCTTCTGCACTCTGTCAGGGCAAGACACCGAAGAAACGTCTTTTTTGAAACCACCCCTTCCCGCTTTACGAGCTCCTCGCGAGCCCAGCGAATAGCCAAACAGCGCGCTCACACTCTCCGGGCGGTGAGAACGGCACGACTTGCGATTGGTCGTTCTCGTCGCTTTTAGGGCACGTCGGGGTCGGTTGCGTCGATGAGGGTGATCAATTGGATGGATTAAATTTATGTGCATGGGACCGGGCGATTTTAAACTTGACTTTGAATGGGACGAAATAAAAAGAATAGAAGCCAAGAGATTGGTCGTCGGCAACCGCTGCCTGGGATTCAAATTCATGTTACGATGCAGTAGCGGTACGTGTCGCGATTGGCTGGGAATAATTACTTTGGTTGTAAAATAAGTTCCGTCGTAGCAGATAGTCTTGGATGGTCTTGGGTTTGGTTGCTCGGATACCAGAAATTCCAACAATTGAAACGATCATGAAATCGATGTGGGAAGGCGTCATAAAGTATTGTAACATGTTGCCACATGTTATTTACGTACCTTCCATGCATGTTGATAAGGTATGGATTACCTTTTACAGTGAGCGTCCGATAATAGGTAGCCGGGTATGTGATGATCGTCCAATGTGCGCTTGAACCCATTGGTCTATGGCAAGCGCCGCCAAGCCACACACCGGCACAGGAAAGCGGTCCTGCCAATTTAGTCGCCAGAGCGACCAATCCACCCGGCGATATCGACTGGAGACAGGTCGTCGGAGAGATCACTTCGGAGCCACTTCCGTCGACAGATTTGGTAATGAGCGTAAAATGCGTGGGGTCCATTGCGGTGCGTGAATCCAAAAAGCGCTCACTCTCCAATACGTACGCTAAAGCCATCATGGTTGCATCAAGGTCGGGGTCGCCAAGAACGTTTTTCCTCTGGGTCTTAGAATGAAAGACAATGCCGCGTTGTCTCCCAATGCAGCCACGGATCATCCGAGCGCCCTCAAAAGATGATGTGTTTTCCCGGTGAGCCTGATGCAGTGTCGAAGAAGGTCGAAGCTTGGTCCAATCCTCACTCCATACAGGTACTGCAGAGTAAGAATTATGGCATATTGCGCGAGTCCACGTCAGTCGAGGTTGGGAGTGTGTGTATTTTGTGTGTAGGGGTGGTTACATAAGGTACGGAGAAGCTTGAAGGGGTTATATTCAGTGTATTGAGGGGGAAGGATGTGAGAGAGTTGCGGTAATACAGACTGTGACGTCACACTTATTTCTATCACCGCTTTCGTCTCAAGGCCCGTCGAGGGGTGTGGGCCTCGGTGGTGGCGTATCCGGAAGAAAATACTTACATGGCAACGTTGGTTACTGATGGATGGCTTGGGTACCTCCGCAGCCACCAAATGCAGAGGCTCCCGAATGCGGCACGCGGCCTTGGCTTCAACCTGTGACTGTATCGAGACACGTGAGGGGTCTCAGGGGTGTACGATCGAACCTTGCTTCCATTGGCACCTCCTACAGGTTCAGCTGAAACACGAGAAAAACCGTAATTCAGAAAAGCGCCACAAACATATGAATAACCGTGGTAAACCAATCGTTATGAACCCGCTGTTTGGAACGCATGTGTTCTCCTCGGTCTCGAAAAGGAAGGAGCCATCTGAGGTAGATGCCAGATTGCCACTGATCCTGAACAGGAAAAGATGCCACCCCATCAAGCCGGGGGGGGGGGGGGTGCCACAGGGCGGGTCTGCATTGCAACGAGCGGCCACTGGAACGCGTCGTTAGGACAGCCACTAATTGAGAATTCACATTCTTTGATCACAAAGGCGTCCATACTTGGGTTTATCTATTTATTTTTTGTGTTTGAATGGGCCACCCATTTCGTGTCTCTGGCGCAGTGCACCGTCTGTCCCGCCGGTTCTGCCGCGTGTGGAGGAAGCCAAGCGTGTTCCAGTTGTTCAGGCACGCCGTTAGCCTCCCCGCGCAAGTCATATAGGGCGAATGGGAGGTGCATCGCAATTCGCCCCTTTTTTCCCTATTCGCCGGGGGCATGATATGATTTGGAACCCGTAAAACGCGGTTTCTTCCAAATTTGGGCATGCACGACAGAGACAGGACAAGGTCCCAATTTTACGCTTATAGAGAACATGCGAGCACCACCTTCTCTTCTCTTCCAGTCACCGTCCAAAGCCAACCCTTGGGAGAAGGGACAAGTAAAAAAAAAAAGCTTCGTTTGAATACAGTTGCAAGGTTTCAAGAACGATGCGCTCATAAAGGCGAAGTCTGATCCATCCTTGTGTCCTCAGCCTTTTTCTTTTTCTTTTTGTTGCGTTTCGACTTCTGCTTCTTTGCTTGCTCCATTTCGCAAGTCTTTTTTTGTGATGTATGGGGATGAATCCAGCCTGTTAAAGGGACTGCGCACTTGTCTCTCCCGTTTCAACATTACCGTCAAAGGTACCTTCGTGGGTACTTACTTGTTCAAGGATCAGGAGCAGAAGCGACGCGGCTCTGCGCCTCCTTGTGGGCGCGTGTTTTGGTGCGAAATCCAATGACGACGAAACGCCTCGCGTCGAGGTCGTGCTTTCAATCACACGGGAGGCCACTGTATCCATCTTTCATTCCGGGAGGATTACGACACGGTCATCAGAGTTTTAGATTGTCACGCTTGTAAAAAGGAATCGTTCTTATCAGATTTTTGTTGGTGGCAAACAAGGCCTTTTTTTTTTTTTTTGGGTTTTCGCACAATGGAAGTCGAACACATGGATTGGGGCCGTTATGGCCTTTCATCAAAAGAGAACCTATGATGATGGTGATCGACGTTCCGGACCGGAACACGCCCAACGAGGACCCGCGGAGCACGAACCCGAAGAAGGTCGCAAGGAAGCACTCCCTTTTTTTCTTTCTTTTTTTCTTTCTCTTTCTTTGTAAAGGAAAAAAAAGCGCCGGTTCGCAGTCAAAGGGATTCTGCTATACCTTTTTCGCAGGCCGGATTTGAGAAGCTTTTGAAAGGGAAAGGCTCAAGCGATCGCTTCCAAACCGCAGTAGCACGCGCAAACCCAACCGTCGCAAATGGTTGTGGTGCCCCGGGATGTCAACCAAAAGCCAGACCATATTGGTAAGTGACCGCAAGATGGAAAAGCGCCGTCGATGTGATTGAGCAACGCCTAATCCCAGCCGAGACTTGGAGAGGGATTGATCTTCTTCCAGCGATGACTTTTTTTTTTGGCTTGAGCGTGCTGTCGAGCCAGAGAGATCATGGGCCAGACCCATTGATCTCGATCGTGTGTAATTGCCAGACGGCAACAAGGAAGCTCCAGACTCGGTTCGAGCACACACAAGGTGCAAAAATAAATAATTTGGAGAGCGGGTTGTTCATGTGGGAGGTTCTCGCAGAGAAGTCGGCGGTTGAGTGGGGGTAAAACCCGCTCCCACTTTAACAGTGCGTAAGAGATGAATAGGGTCAGTTGATGCAAAGTTGTCTCGGGCTGGATTCTGTCCGTGATATACACATCGATATCGGCGTCTCGATGGAATCTGCCGGTAGTAAATAAGCGCCTTGGCAATGACTTGCAGTTTCGTACATAACATTGCCGTAAATGAGCTCGTGTGAAGTAAGACGAGGGTGGCGGTGGTTTGAAAGCATAGCCACCCTCGGAAGCCGCATGTGTACCCAAGACTGTGGAATATATATATATTTTAATGCGGTGTCCGGTGGCAACGTTGAGAGGGGTGTACCAAAAGCAGAGGAGGAGTTGGTGTCTGTGCATTTGCAGGGTGGACGGCGAGTAAGGGGTTTAACGCGTGAGCCAAATACCCGGAGACATACTGTTAGGAGAGATCCGCCTTGAAACCCTAAGGATATGGGCGAGGTATTGAATTGAGTTATAAGGACCGTGACATAAAGAAGGCTCCTTGGGAGAGGCACTCAACTCAAGGGATCTCATGCCGCTTGTACTCTTTTAGTACTCTCTCTCGTTCCTCAGCAGGAACTGGATTTGGACTGGACGCTGCCGGTTCCAATGTCTCTTCATCACAACTACAGTATGCACTCGGACTATCACCCTCCGCCGCCGCCGCCGACGCTCTACCGTCCTCCCTCCCCGACATCTTCTACCAATTCATCAGATAATTCCAACGAGAGAACCTCCAGTAAACTACTACAAGAACAGTCTATCAGGATCGACACCGCGTCGCAGATACCCGGCTCTTATAATCCCTTCGACACCAGTCCCAATGCAAATCCAAGTCGCCCCTCCTCTTCATCACCTCCAGAGCGCACATCAGTTCGGTTTGGTACTTCTCACCATCGCCACCACCCAGATGCCGTCTTTCCGCCGGAATACCAGCCCGGTTCCTCGTCGGCTTCGGTCTCATATCATTCGAGACGTTCTCCGCCTCCCGAACCCACATTCCCGACGTCCCAACCTGGGCAGCAACCGGCCGCATGGGCAGATTTTGCCTACGTGCCCCCACCAACGCGCGCATCGCCTCCAGCTGCATCTGCTTCCGCTGACCCAATAGTGCCGACTCCGCCTTCACTGAGCGGCGCACCCGAGACTCGGCCGGATGCACCTCCCATCGCGGCTTGGAGGCAGCCGTCCCCAACAGCCCAAGGAATAGCAGCGACGGCGGACGACGCGAATGTGGATCAGCTCATCTACGAGCTCATCTCTCCTACTCGTCCCGGAATGGTATCACCTCCGGAATCGCCTCCAATTGCTCCTACGGCCGCTCCTGAACCGTCGTCCCATGCCTCAGGGTCCCGCGGGTCAGTTGTGCTCGCATCTGAGCCGCCTACAACGAGTTCTCTTCCTCCGGTTTATCACTCACACCTGCAATACCCGATCTCACCACCAGGGGGGAAGACGGACGTAGAGGGCAAGACCTACACTTTTTTGTCTCTACCGGGGAATATCATCAAGAAGCGGCCGAGGAGGAAGCCCGGGGAGATTGAGCGGTTGTACAGGTGCAACTACCAAGACTGCTCCAAGTCCTATGGCACCCTCAATCATTTGAACGCGCACGTCCACATGCAGCGACACGGCGCGAAACGCACCCCGGGAGGTCAGTGGTTATCCTTTCTATCGGAACTTCGAAAAACGGAACAATGGTTTCGAATTTTTATTTTTTTTCATATATATTTGCCTCCTTTGCTTCGATTGAACTCGCCGTATCGGTGGTTTCCACGATCTCTATGTCCTCACTTTCGCCGCAACGACCCGCCTTGTGCTCGCAACACACCCCTCGGGCCAGCCTCGTCCTCGTTACACACCTGCTTATCTCGACCGTTCTAGGCATGATCATCAAACCTTCCTTTCGTGTTCGAGACTTCACTCTTTCGCCCATCCGGCTATTCCTTACATCTCAAATGATTCAAAAATGTTGAACTTTACTGACGCGCCTTTTCATCTTGGCTTTCCCCCCCTCCCCCTTCTTTTCGTTTTCAGAATTCAAGGAGATGCGGAAGGTTTGGAGGAAGCAGCGGAAGGAGGCCGAGGTTGATCTGGATGAACCGGACGACGACGATGATAGTATGGTTGCCGGACCGTCCTCGGCTGGCAACATTGGGCCATCCGCGCCCTACTCTCGAGGGCCGCGTCCGAAGCGAAGAAGAAGGGCGACAGAGCCTTCGTTACCCAGTATAGCAACCTTAGAGGAGTCGATGGAGGAGGAATATGCTGGCCTCGGAACTGGACTTCGGGATCAACCGTTTGGGCACACGATGACTGGGGGAGTTAGAAGGGTCTCGATGGGCGAGTACATGGAGGGAAGTCATCACCGAAGAGTCTCGGCTGAATCGCATGAAGAGACGATACCTGAGGAAGAGGAGGAGGAGGAAGGCAACAGTCCGGGGATGCAAAGGAGCGTGTCGGACATGAGCGTGGCGATAAGAGCAGGAAATTTACAACTCTCACCTTTGGCGGGACCGGAGCCTCCGCTGTCGTCGGTACGATACTGGCAGCAGCAACAGCAACAGCAACAGCAACAACCACAGCAGCATGAACAGCCGCCACTATCCGCACCACAAGAACCACTCCATTTACACCCCGTAGGCACTGTTCCAATAGATCCACCGCGACTGGTCCAGCAGGATTCCATCTCACCGTCTAGAACTGTTATGCCACACGCGTCGCACCTGCCTGGGCCAGGACCTGCTGCGCCCACAACTCGTACCGGCCTTGGCTTAGATACACAACAACGCCACGTCTATCCTCCCGCTGTACCTCGAACTGGTGCTCGACACCCGTCGTTGACTTACCCTGGTTCCCAACAAGGCCACATCGCTACGGTAGTGCAACCGCCTCCGCTTAGCCCTCCGCCGTTGCAGCAGGCTCGACTAGAGGCACACACATCACATCAGCAGCATCAACAACCAAGGAGCATACAACAGGTCGTTTCGTCCGTGATGCTTGCGCCCACGCCACAAACGCAGCCGCCCCCACCGACAGCAGCGACTTCACATCAGCACCAACAAGTTGGACGCATCGGTCTAACCTATCCCATGTCTCCGCAGTCATCGGCTTATCCTGTCACCCCGCCATCGGCTCTTCATTCTGCCTATCCGGCTTCGCCAGTCCCTGCTCAGCAGACCCAACCTCATGGATCCCACCATGCTCAACCAACATATCCTCCCACAACAGCCACTGGGGGACATGCGACGTTCGCACAGCCGCTCACGCCGCCGCCGCAATCTCTACAGGGAGGAAGTGGCTATCCATTATCACCTCCTTCGTTTCCAGCGTCACCTCCGCGGACAGAGCCACTACAGTCTGAGCAACGGCTTCACGCGGGCAGTATGCTCCTGACACCGCTGAGCGTCGGACATCCACATAGATTGCCATACGTACCGTCTGTGGTCAGTCCGACGAACTATGTTTCAGGAGGGAGTAGTCTAGCTGGAGCCGTTGGTACGCCCGATGGTAGAGGGCCAGGCTTGCCTGTGAGGTATGGTGTTACACCGACGTCAAATCGCGGAGCTGCCGATCCGAGAGGCATCATCCAACAATTGCAGTACGGTCATCAGCGTGAACAGCGGTATGAGGCTCCTGTGCAACAGTCTCAATCTCAGTGGGATGTGTACCCGGTTACATCGTCGACTCACCAGCACCAGCACCAGCACCAGGCGCAGCAACACCAGCAACACCTTTACCATCAATCTGGTGAGCAATACGATGTCGCGTCATCGTCGCGGACGGTTGCTCCCAGTCGGACATCGTACGTTCCAACGCCGCCGCAGAGCCAAGTCGACGAGTATGCGCAACAGAGGGCCGAGGCGACGTACCTGGCATCGCCAGTTCTGGTTCAGAGAACGTCGTCGTTAGACGCATACGGCCGATATATCCCACCCTCGTCTCATCCTCATCGCCAAGAAACCTACCCAGCGCCGACGACTGCGACTGGATCGTCTCATCACCTGACCGACACTTTGGGATATGGCAGAGGACAGCACCAAGCGATCGAGCAGCCTCAGGCTACAACATACGAAAGTCATCAACCGCAGAGGTTAGATTCATACACCCAAGGGCAACAGATGGCGTACTACTCGCAGCAAGCCGCTTCCGAGACACACTATGCGCCGCCGCAACAGGCGCAGCACGGCCATCCTACATATGGGATGCATCAACAACATCAACAGCAGTCTCAGCAAGTAATACCCCCTCCCATGGAGCCCTCGTCGGATCAATATGCCACCCTCTCTCCCCAGCACCTGCAACCTGGCAACAACCCTCCCCCCCCGTCGCACCAAGCGCATGACCCACGTGTGTATACGCAGTACGGTGCCAGAGGCGACCCTGGCCCGTCAGATGGTGGCTACTGAGACCCAAGAAGGCAACTTGGGGCGCAAATGACTTCGACCACTGCTTCGATCCTTCTTTTCCTATTGCAGCAATATGCTAATCCCATCTTCACGGCCCGATTTAATATTTTCCCCATCAATCCCATTCTAAATCCCCCAGTCCTATTATCGCATGCAACCCCGCCTTCGAACCCATGGGCCGCATCAACATACTCATTTGTAAGTGGCTTCTATGACCTATCTCGGCAGTGTAGAGCATTGATATCGACTTGTGTCTCCTTTTAGGTACATCCTACGAACGAATTCTCCTGCAATTTTCTGTTCCCTTTTCTCTTGGAAATCTTCACTTGTTTCGATTACTCACCTAGCCTTTTTCATTGACTTATCATGTTCACTTCTTCGCTGAAATTCTCGCTCCTTGGTCTCATCCTCTTAGCCGTTGGCCTTCATTCACATGTATATCTTCACATTACCCTTTTCTCTTGGGCCCGCCATCAAGTCTTCATGTGCATAGTATCCTACTTATCTCTCTATTCCACTATCGACGTCTCTACATACTGTATCATTTCCTTTGGTAGATCGATGACAGAAGTTCCGCCCGAAATTGTGGCATCTCAACACATCTTCAGCGGGTGATTCCGATGCGTCTTCGTCATTTAGCCTTTCCCTGTTATCGCTGTGCCACTCAGCCAGAATTCTCGAGACCCCTTGATCAAATTCCTCGTAGAGGGTTGGGCCGGGGGCGACCTCCAAATCGCCGCTAGTGTATGTCGCACAGTCTTTATTGTTCTTCGTCCCTTAAGCTTATCCTTATCTCACACCTCGGACCTTGAAAACGGGAAAAAGAAAGCAGTGACGTGCGAGAACATCCCGCCATCGGTGACTTCAACATCCGTTATCGGCCTCCGCGATTGAGATGATTGGTAAATGAGTATAGCAATCAGGTTCTCCATGGGTAAGACCGTGGAAGTCAAGCGAATCCCGCCAGCCCACCTCCTCGCTTTGCTTGTTAAGAATGCTACACGGCTACAACTCCTATTGGTGTCCGGCATAAAGTATAAAATTCTACCATGCCGTCTTTGAGCATGATAACAACTGCTCACGAGACATCGAAAATACTCTCAAAAAAAGTATCATGGGACTTTCTCATCAAGATGAAAAGTAATCAAAACTTCAGCGAGTGCTAAGAAGAGCCTCAGGACGCATAGGACCGCGACCGAGCGTGACACCAGTGTCAAATTATATATGGAGATATCAACTGGATCTCTTGCATTGGTATATGATTGGGTTGGGATGCTGCGCATCGGCTGGCCGCACAAGGTAGAAAATGTCACAATTCCCCGTCCACCGCAAAAGCCTTTCAATAACTTTGCAATAATTTATCCCGAAGTTAAACCCTTGGCGAAGTGTTTATGGTCAAGCCTCGATGTCTGGGAGCACTTCTTTCTTCGCGGCACCTTTCAAAGACCCTTGTGACACAGTAACAAAGGCGCGGCACCGCATGCCACTTAAGTCCTGCAGATTCTAGAGCAATTGCCGCGACAAATCGCCTGGAAGGTACGGTAGGACGGCCAGCGCACGACGATCTTCTGACATGCAGGTATGCTGTGAACAACCCAAGCCTTATGTAGCCGTGGCAACGTCGGGCCTTCCATGTGGCACAGAAGCGTCGATGACACAGTGCAACGACGAACCTACGACTCCAATACACGGGTCAACATAAATGATGGCCGTTAGAGAAAGACATAGTTCCAGCGAGAGGAAAGGTATATAGACCAGGATATCGGGTTCGAGCAACAAATTTTGGAAATAAATATGAAAGGCTCAGATAGACAAGATAGTGTGAGACAATAGCCAGTCTGGTAGTAAGGTCCATCAGAGGTCGTAAGTTAGGTGACAAGTATGTGAATATAGTGGGACGTAACTCCGTCGAACGGTCGGTCTAGTTGCGAGCTCTGAGAAGGGCGGGACCAGATGCGATGCGAAGACGGGCTCACTCTCAGAACGCAGGTCGTTTATCGAGGTGATAAGGGAGAGCTGGGCGAGCTCCACGGATATTGTTTGGACACTGTTCAAAGTAGAACGATCGTTCGTCTTTCCTCCATAATACGGTAAGCGTTCAATACACCTCGTTCTTCATGAATACTAAATGCAGTCAATAGAGTGATAAAATCAATGAGGACTCAATCAGAGCCACTCGAAGCTGAAGCTGAAACTACTGAAATCTCCAAACGTGGGATCGAGCTGCTAACTCCAAACTCGGCATTCTTCGGCATTCTCTGGCCTGTCATCATCGAACAAGCCGACTCGAATACTCGAATTCGGCTGCTCAAGACGTGCTCCTGGTTTGCCTCTGTCGTCTCGTTACAGGGAGCTCTGGAAGTCAGGCGGCAGTATTTGCAGTTCATTGGACCCACTACGCTCCACCCATCGCCGCACTCTCTCCGATTAGGCAAGGAGGATCTCTGGTGGTACTTCGCTTGTGAAATGGACCCGCCGCGCAAGCATGACGATGAGGTCTTCCAAGAACTTTGTCGAATAGCAGGGATCAAACGCGGTGGAGCTAAATGGCACCAGGAGGAAGATGGGCCAGAGTTCGTGTACCATTTCAATTGGTTCAAGCAGAAACCGCGTTACTCGCTTCTATCTGAATCTGGCGATGCTCACTTAACGTGCCTTAAGGATCCTAAGCAGGATTCCTCCGATCAGCGCACCTTCTGGATATGTATCGGTGCATATGAAACGGTGAAACGGTTGTTCGAATTCCTCTTGGGAATCCAGGGACCCAAAGGCTCATGTACACACTGCTCATGGCGAGCAATGTTTGTTCCCTGTAACAGGACGCCTAAGGAGGTACGGGCGTCCTTCTGTACATGACACCTGGCGTCGTACTTTTTCCCGCTAATATTTCAACTCAGCAAGATAATGTGAAGCAGAATCGCGAGCCTGAACTTGGTAGCGTTTCGGGGTTGGAGTTCGAGTCCGGACAATGCGACAGCCTCACTGTCTGATCGCACAGGCGGCCTCACCTGGTCAGTACCTAGTTATTTCGCGTTGTTCACAGCAATGGCGATTACTCACAGTTGAGTATTCTCTTTAGTCCGCCATCATCGGTATCTTTAGCCTGCTATCATAGGATAGTCAACACGTTTGAAAATTGCCATATTTTTAACGTCAGGACTGGTCACCAACCCTTGTCTGCGCAGCAGCTCTCGCACTCACTAAATCCATCCTTCTATTGCACCCAAAAGCCTCATGGAGAGCCAATGGCTTGGTAAAGCAGTATGATCTCAGTTCCAAATCACCGGCCGCGCTGGATCCTTTCAGAATTGACCGATCCTCCTCCGTCTGTCACCTCAACCATCTTCATCTCAAATGCTAGAAGAACCCGCTCGATTCCAGATTCTCGTCGTTTGGGGGAACCAGTGCGGGAAAGACCACAATCTTGCAGGCGCTGTGTAGCGAAACCGACACACCCATCGTCCGCAATCAGAATGGGACTCCGGTGAGGCATGGGGAACCCCATATCTGACTTGGTCTATGAAAGTCTCAATGGATAGCCTCAATCTGAGGTCAGGAGTAAGTATTAGACTCACCAGCGGGGCCAGCACAGTGCTAATCACTCACCTCTCAGTAGGGTATACACAATATCGAGAACGAGATAACGTACCCGAGCTCTCCATTCTTGTGTTCCATGACTCTCGCGGTCTTAAATCTGGGTCCGACGTCGAGCTGTGGAAAGTACCTAATTTTATCTCCCGTCGAAGTGCCCCACAGCGAAGGAATGGGCTGCATGCGATTTAGCGGGTCTGAACACCAAGGCGTATGTATTGCATACCTGACCTGCAACTTTATTAGGATTTGTATCTCCCTAGACGACGACAGGCATATGACGCGCTTGTTCAACCTTCCTATAGGCGATGGCGATGCTTCCATGACTAGACGTACCTCCACAACGACCTTGTTGACCTACTATCCCTCGGTTGCCGCCATATTCATCTTCATGCAGTACAACGCCCCCGAATCGAAGACGTTTGGCGTCCTCCATCGACACTCTCGGCAGGTCCGCAGCTCTGGATATGATTCCAAAACAGGCGGAACATACAATTCAAGATCTGTTCAAGAGATTTTGAGACTAGGAGAGGAAGTCTTTATAACTGATTTCACTTTTATTGACCCCTCAGACGGTTGCCACTTCTCTAAGGACTGAACCCCCCAAGATAGTGAGCATAATAAATCTATCTAGCCAGAAATAACCATAATGAAACGTCTATTACTTTTGCCAACCGCTTACTAAGCTGTGGCGATCTAGTCGCTCAGCCGCTTCAGAGACGTTGAATTGTACACTCCGTTCTGGTCAATCTAGACGGCGCGAGCCCCTTTTTATGCCTTCCAGAGCCGATAGTTACCATATATGCTTGTTTACTATCCACGCTCCAGCTTGTGAGTGACTATTGTCTTTGGTCTGTCACGCGTGGCGAATATTTGTATGTTGACTCTCTACCCAAACGACCCGGTCGCTGCAAGCGTATGAATACGATCGTGCCCCTGTACACGGCTGTGAGTGTCTCGGAATTCCAGTTGAAGGCGGCCATGTTCATGTGCCTGCCTTTTCCGGCGAAATCCTAGTATCGCGAGAGTATCAACACGAGCTCAGCACAAAAATAGCACACCTCACTTGTCTGCTTCTTGACTCTTCTAATTTCAGGGTGCGAGTGCCGTGGATATTGGTAGAGAGTAACTCTGCTCACGTGCCTATCTACTCTACTGTTTCTTTAGCATGTGAGGACCACGAACAACTCTTGCAGAATATCCATGCCCATCTACCACACGCCCACACGTTCACACTACTTTTCAGAATTTAAGTATCATAGCTATTCAGCCCGAATACTGTCTCATTCGATTAATCACAGGCTGTAGTAGTCCCTAAATTCGCTACGAGGACACAAAGTCCGATCGAACTTAAGCCATAGTCTGACGACCTTGTTCGCGGATTCTTGGAGGTGATTCAATATACAGGACCAGAAAGATCTTCTTGACCATTCCAGCTCAGTCCCTCCAATAATCATGCTTTACACGATCAGACCAAACTATTTCCCTCTCAAGAGCTCTTCCAGATCATTGCAGATATACATATCATTTCAGAGCTTTTTCACGTTCCATTGATTGGAGATTATTTGCTAACGTCGTTTTTCAGGCTGTGCCATCGTGGCCGACCACTGCTTCTGGATGACGGGACGCGACCAGAACGTCAAGTTTAGCCCGTTTCCGAGAAGGAACTCGAGAGAGGCCTGCAAACCGCCCTCCAAGCTTATGCGCCTCCCCGCCAGTCGATTGTCGATGCTATTGTTGAAGCATTTCTTGGGAAAGATGTTTCGCCTGTCTCGCTGACGGAGAGAATTAATCTATCGTCAAAAGACCCGAAGGTGGAGCTTGGCAAGAAGTTGAGCGGTCTGATACTGATGCATCGCATGTGTGAGTGTAATCCTCGCTTGTGGTCTGTTCATTAAGAATTCAGTCTTTGTCTTAGCGAGGAAGCCGTCCAGTGAGTCCGGAAGGGGTCTCGGATTATCCCGACAAAATAGCCTAGTAAGAATGACTGGTACTTCCGGGAAGGCAGACGATAAGGCGTCGCAAGGGTCTATTTATGTGAGCTCCTAGAGATTTACCCCGTATCACAACTGGTAAATATTCCCCATCGCCGGTTTCTGCCTTGAATCATGCAGTCCGAGCCCCAAAATGTATATATATGTGATTCTTCACCCTCGTCCATCTAGGTAGCCTTTGCCGCTTGAGGATTCTTAGGGAGCAACTTTGGGAGCAGATATATGTCCAAAATTCGATATAAAATCTGCGAAATGCTGTTTCATTGAAGGATCAATGAAGACCACACCCCTTCGAGCGCCCCTGCACTCCCTGCATCCGTATGCTCTGTCCATGCCCTCTTCTGCACGGCATCCCAAGTTCGATACCGAACTCCTGAGGGCTGGCCCCATAGCCTTACAATAACTCGCTTCCTCAACCACGTCATGGTCTCCTCGAGATGATGAAAGTCATCCTCCTTGCCCGTTCCGCTGAGAGCAGTGTCATCAACGTGGATGTTGATCACCATGGATTCCCAAATGATCCCCAGACGTCCTTCTTCCAGCGGCACTTTGATGCTGTGGGGAGGGATCCCCCGCGTGGTAAGACTCTCTAGATGGAGCTGATGGCGTGTATTTTCTGGCTTCGGTAGACCTCGCAACGCGATGGAAATGCTCTGCCCAGTGCCTGTATACCCCCTAACCCCAGAAGTCTGACTCTGACCAATCACGGCAAAGTGTTTCACACTCGGAGCCCATAACAAGCTCTGTCTTACGACTTGGACTGCTCCAGGTACATCGCGCAGGAGCAGGCGCTCCAGAGTCGGGAAGGAGAAAGGCGCCCCTTGGAAGCTCCACTCTGACGACGTTTGATGACCCGCTCCGGAGATGACCAGTTCGCGTAGATTTGACGCATCCACGGTCGCGAGAAACTGTCCGACGAGGTTCCCCGACGTCATTTTTGTGATGTGGAGCGTGTGTAGATTGGGAAGCGTGATACGCGTAATGGCGTCCAGGTAATTCGCCTGCCCTTGCTTGCGGAGCGCATTGATGCGGAGAAAGCGGAGCTGGACGTTGAGCTGGACGGTTTTGAGGAAGTGGTGCCAGTACACGTCATCACATATGACGTGGCTGATTTGAAACTCTTCCAGACGTCTCCAGGGGGCAAGGCTCCAGTCCATGTTGATTCTGACTGTCTCTAACTTTGACATTTTATGCGCTTTCGTGTCAAACGTCATCAATCCCCCGCCGAGCTCCTCGCACTCAATCCGGAAACCTTTGAGATTTGGAAGGTCATTGGGGAGGATGGATGTGATGTCCTTCCATTGTCTCCCTAAGATATTTAGGATGAGCACTTTATCCACCGCACAGAATGAACTTGACCTGACTTACCTGCCATGTGAATGTGTAACGACTTCCAACGATGACGTTCAGGAACAAGACTACTCAATCGCTTTTTGAAGACGCTACGTCGTTGATACGCAGGGACGGACGGTGAGAGATGCACGACGAGGTGAAGAGGCAGGAGGGTTGAACGTGCAATGTAAACAGGAATGTGGTCAATGTGCTTGTTGAGTGGAGGGACGACGATAGTGGTCCAGAGCTCTGGTGTGATGATGGCCACGCTACGAAATCGACTGGATACCGAGATGAGGTGTGTAGGGATTACTTCAATTCGATCTGGGTCACTGGTTGCTGTGTATGCTGGTACGAAGCTGAAGATTGTGGATAGTAACTCGACGGGGAGCAAGTCGAACAATGACGGTGTGCTAGTAACTTGAGTCATACGGTGTGATGAAGACTGAGCGATTTGAAGCCGCGAGTCAGTTAATACATAAAAGGTCGCTGTGTGATGCTGACCAGGACTTACGCCTTCTGGAGGTTCTGTCGATATTGTTGATTCATCATTGGAGTCATTGCCCCAGCCACCTTCATCAGATGGTGAGTACATAGCAATTGTAGAGAGTGATCACCCAAGGTTGCCTTCAGATCAAAATCGTCCACGGATGAGTCGAAGTGCCGTGCGTGAATAACGGAATATGTCTCGGCATACTCCCAGTATCCTGGATTCACATGCCCCGGGCCGGATCTGGTAACAATGCGAGAGTGATGTTCAATGTCCAAGGATGCTGTGCCAATTGTATTGTAATGACGATGCGAGGCGAATATAGTTGATTCCCAGCGTATCAGGGATCAATGCTACGCCAGAATTCCTAGAGCAGTTTGTAGGCTCGCTGTGATACATATGCGCAAGATGGGTCCTTACCTTGACATCGATTATTGATACAGAAGCGATATAGTCGTAAAATACTTGGATGATGCAAGACTAGCAGAGCCTAAGAGGTCTCGGGCGAGTTTTTTTTGCATCACGATGGTTGCTCACCTTCCCTCCAGTCCCTGAAGAAACGTACGTCCAATGAAGTTCCAATGAAGTTCCAATGAGGAATTAGGAACTAATTGATTTGAAGCTCGCCTGTCTTAACAAGTCGGTCCGCAATACATGACTTGGCGACACCCGCCACCCATGAAGGTATCATCCACGCGGCCGTGTTCATGCATTGAACACTCCAGCCAGCGGCATCTAACAAGCCCTTCCCGTAGAGCCGTTCGTCATGCTCTAATAGCACCTCCTAGCTGGAGCCACAGATCCAGCAGATGCTTCCACTTTGATGTCTCGATGCTTCGTAAGGCTGAAGACAAGTTCGCCTGAGGAAGTCAATAAATAAACTTTCTTAGGCGAGCCGGAATATGACGCTCATCCTGTGGAGCAGCGTATTTAGTTCATATCTCCCATTGAGAGGATCGGGGGTTGGGGGGTTATTACAGCACTCACAGTATCGTGTGTAAATATCATATGGTCATTGTTAAGGTTTGTAATATCTGTTTGAGTCGCAACGACAGAGCGAGAAGGTACGCCCCGAATTGCTCCTGGATCCTGTACAGACTCTCTAAGAGGGATAAGGGGATACGCGCCGTCGCAGCAAAGTTGAGCACCGAAACACGTGGCATCTTGGCCTCGCCAGGGAATGCGGTGAGAAATATTGATGCAAACAGGAGGAAGTCATTTAAATGGATGGGTGACACCACAACCCCGTTTCTAACACCAGGCAAGTCAGCTTTCCTTTGTCGGAATTCTGTTCAACCTAGGCTTACCCTCGGTGCTGGGAATGAGGCGCGCGACTGTCGAGGCGGCTGCAGGACTCAAAGAGAAGAGCAAATATGAGGCATTTTGGTGTGAGAGAATCTTTTCGTATCCACTGGGAGACATGGCTGCGAACTTTATTCCACCACTTCCGGATAAGCGGGTACCCTTTTCATCACGATGTTAGTCAATTCTTCTACTATCTCACCCATCTTGATTCACTTGTAGGAAGGTGCCCACAGCAAGCCCAATATATCGAAATGTGCAGAGCGCGGCGGCTTCACTTGATGCTCCCCAGGGTACAACCGAAAACTTAGTTTAAAGAGACATCCAGCATGGGTTGACAGAAATCACACTGACATGTTTGTCATAATCAATTGTCTCATCAAGCAAATCTGAAATCCGAGAGATCATATTGCCGAGGGGACTATCGTGCGTTCCGCACTTTATTTGGCGTCAGGCAATCAGTGAGTTCCCGCCAGTGTTGGTAGTTTGTATATGCCTCAAGGTAATCGCCCATTCATGTAGGCTTGCAAGCGAATATAGGCAGAGTCAAAAGCATGTGGCATGATGGTCTTGCGTTCGGGAAGAATAAATGGTATATGCCAGTCAAACACGAGTTATGGCATGAGATGGTCATATTTGTTCCACATCGATGTTTGTCGCCCTGAGTATCATCACTGCCTACATGCCTCAAATATGGAAGCTTTGGAATGCCTCTTGATCACCAAAGTTGATCGGGAGGAAGCTTGGGGCCCTCTCTCATACCTGCGGCGCCAACTTGTAAAGCCTTCTACACTATAGCCACCGTCCCACTAGTCTTGTTCGTGCTTGAGGCCATCAGACGAGTCTTTCGTGCTTTGACCTTCCGACACTGGGACAACAATGGTCTACCTGTTTGATGAAGCGGATTCAGTGCTTCTTGTTAGAGATTGTTCAAGTCTCACAGCAGTCAATGCTGAGGTCCGGAAAAGCGAACAGGTTGCCTCAACCGCGACTTTGTCTGTCCTCTAGCAATTTACCAATACCATTAACGATGAGGTGCTACGAGGGCAACGGCTTTCTTCGCTTCTTCGATTGGTTTGGCTCCAGCACGGCCCAAAGCGGCATCCAGTCGGGCCACTAGGCTCACGCTTCTTCCGCAGCAGCAGCAGCGAGTCGCAATCTCAGGAATCCAGGACCTCTCGATGAAAGGGAGCTCGTTTCAACCAGCAACAGCTCCTTCACGGACATAGCATTCGAGTTGCCAAGATCCACGCTTGGCAGTTTAGTAAGTAAAGGGCTTGGTAAGTCGGCATGATTGCGCACACGCCAAGTCGAGCTTCTGCAGGTCCTGACTTTGCAAGCGTGCGCCCGCGCTCAATACTGTGTTTCAAACAATCAGAACGACGTGTGTAACTGAATGCACGACTGAATACACGTATCCGTGGGTATGTTGAGAGTAAGATATCGTAATGAATTGTGATGTAAGATTGGAAACCTGAGCTTTTACAAACGGCGCTTTCGGCGAAAGCACGCCAGTCAAGACTCAAACCGACCTCCTCCCGGCTTGCGACCTGGATTCCGCACCCAACTAAGCACCACCACAACTCTACGTCCACAAATACCACGTCGCGCCGACCACCGACGCCATTTATACGAGGTATGCAGACGCAACTGTGAAACTTGCGTCCGAAACGGAAAGGTTGATCTTGACGTACTCCTCGTTGTCCCCACGACAAGCCTTCGCACCATCCCCAGTCGATCTTTGAATGCCCATTTGGAACTCAAAATAAATGCAGACGCCATCCCCGCAGGAAATAGAACGAGAAGTGGCGGCGTTGCGCGATATCAGGCGGCGCTCGTCTCAGCAAGGCCCTGGTTCCATCCCCCTCGACCCCGATCTCCCGCCAGGCGGCCCAGCTTCAACATCCGCTGTGGGATACTGGGACAGCTATGGCCAGCAGCAGAATGGTGCCCCCATCACAACCGGTCCCGTTGATGACCTCGGATCGGAGGCGCCCCCAGAGGCTGACACCGCCTCGGACGATCCCAGCCACCTCTTTTGGGTCCCCGCCCACCTTCATCCTGAACTAGCACCGGGAGAGTTTCGTGCGTTTCTCAAAGAACACACGTCTGCACATCCGGACGGCATGGGTGCGATGCCGCGTACATTGTCTCATAACCTCTCCGGGACCAGTATGAGCAGGAAGAAGTCGATGTTGAGCAAACAATATAAGCCCTCGGCCAACGACAACGTGGAGGACGAGAGGGTGGTCACTGTCAAGCGGAACAGGAGTAGCATCTACTCGAGCGCGGGTCCGACGCTGACAATCGGTGACTTGCAGAAGCTCGAGGAGCTCGCAGAGGAGGCCGCCAAAAGCGACGATCCGTCAAAGCTTCGCAGCATGTTGCGCCGGAGTCTCAGTTTGAATGTGGCGCCGTCGTGTAAGTTTGATCCCTATTATTAGCTACAAGGGGTTTTATAACTAAAGAGGGGAACCCCTTTATCACAGTCATCGACCAAATGGACGATATCGCTGAGGGGGACGACGCCGACTCTCCGATCATCATTCCCCGCCCCGGGCAGATTCTACGTCGCTCTGCGCGTACGAAAATCCGTAAAGTCGGTCTTCCCGGAGACGGTGGTGGGCATCGCTTTCCGGCATCGCGTCGCAGCGCGCGGCATAAAGATGATGACCCAACATCGGATAACGGTCACGACTCGGCCGACACATCGGCATCCTCCATCAAACACGATGAACGTCCCGTATCGTATTCTGAAGAAGCGTTTATCCTTGACGCGTATGGAGAGAGGAGGGATTCCATGACCTCGACGCGTTCGTCCATGGACGAGTCTGACGAGATGCTCTCCGCTCAAAGTCATTCCACCTTCGTCACCACAGCACCCCCGTCGACTTCTCAACACGCTTCTCTACCTAGCCAGCAGCGACCGACGTCTCCAAAGCCCGATCTATCCATATCTCCTCCTCGTGGTCAGACAGTTCGTCGAGTTTCGCCCCCGCCGGGACCGCCTCACGTAGAACAGCCTCTGCCTGCTTTACGCCACCCCGCTTTGCAACCTCATCTAGAAGTACCTCATGGCGGTGTTCCCAGTCGTACGCCATCACCGACAGAGTCCGAGCTCAACAACGGTCGCTTGACACCTTCTCCAACTCATGATCCATTCCGTCTCGCCGTCCCTCCGGCAGCAGTCGCAGCTCCTCCCATCCCCATCCATGCCCCTCAGCCATCATATCCAGGCGTTGGTAATGCTTCAGCTTCTGAACCAAATAGTGCAAGAGCTAGTCCGGCCCCATCCATTCGCTCTACCAAGTCTGCCAAGGAGAAGGAGAAGAAGGGCCTCCTGAAAGGCATGTGGGGAGGGGACAAGAAGAAGGAAAGGGAAAAGAACGAGCGATCAGAGGCAGCGTCACGTGAGAACAGAGAGCGTGAGGGAAAAGAGAAAGGCGGTGGATTCTTCGGCTCTCTATTTGGGGGAGGTAAAAAACATGAGGAAACCGAGCAACAACCTAGAGGTGGTCTACTCTCTGGCGCGGGTCCAGCTGCTGCAGCGGCCCTCTTAGGTGCTTCGGCGAGGAGGCAGGCGAGAGAGCCTTCTCCAGGGCCTGATGGGATGGGGAACTCGTTTGCGAGGTATCCGATTCACGTGGAGAGGGCCGTCTACCGGCTCAGTCATATCAAGCTGGCGAACCCGAGGCGGCCGCTCTACGAGCAGGTGCTCATCAGCAATCTGATGTTCTGGTATCTCGGAGTGATCAACAAGGTAACGACGCCAGCTTCGACTCCGTCGACGACTCCTGCACCTGGTGCCACCGGTGCGGCTAACTCAGCTGAAGCGGATGGAGTCGCGCAAGACGAAAAAAACCAAGGAGCCAGCGACCGAGAAAAGGCAGAGAAGGAGAAGATCGAACGGGAACGTGAACGGGAGCGAGAGGAGAAGGACCGTGCGGCGGAGAGGGAGAGATTAGAGGCCGAAGCCAGGGATAGGGAGCGGACCGTGGAGAAGGAGTCCAGAAAGCGAGGGACGCTGGTGAAGAGTCCACCGCCTGGGTCAGGTACGGGTCGGAGGGCGGAGATGCCTGTTCGTGGTCCACAATACGATGTACAGCATCAGATGATGGAGCAGGAAAGGGGTGGTGGCGGGCCGGCAGGTTACAACCCTGCTCTCGGTCACGGCGGTAGGCAGATGCAGAGATCGAACAGTGCCGGTCCAATTCCTTCTCAAGACCCACATCATCGGAGAGGCCTGGATCCTCACTACGACCCTCGCAATGACCCTCGCAATCAGCAGCACCACGGCCGACCACCACCACCACCACCGAATCAGCATCCGCATCACAATCAACCGTACCCGCCGCAACCACCGCAGTATCAGCAACAACCCTATGGAGGGCCACAGCAACCGCCTTACGTATTGCCCCCGAATCAGCAACCTCCAGTTGGCAATGGCTTTACACAATTCGCTCCACCGTTACCGCCAGGGGCGATGGCTCCGTCGTCTGATCAATGGCTAGGGCCCGCGACGTCGAGAGATTCGCCATACTCAGCGGCAGGAGGTGGACCGCCGATCCCAGGTCAGCCCTTCCCGCCTGTCAATGCGAGGCCTCCCATCAAAGGCGGGTTTCCAAATGGACCTGGACCCGGACCCGGACCAGTCGGACCTCCCAATGGGCCTCTCAATAGGCCTCCCATTGGGCCTCCCGTTGGACCGCCTAATGGACCGCCTAATGGACCGCCACCACGGCTCGTGGGACGCTCGATCTCTGCTTCTGCTACCAGTCCAGTAGGACCACCGCCTCAGATGACAAGCCCGGCCCGACAACAGCGTCCACCAGGACCTCACTTACCGCCGCCGCCGCCAGTCAATGGCGCCGGGGGTTGGCAGAATCAAGATCGAGTGAGGAGAGGTTCCAGCCCACAACCGCCACCTCCTGGGGGTGTCCGGGTTGGCGGCCCTGTTGCGATGGACGATATGCCCATAGCCTATCAGCAGCAGAACGCCCGGGGCAACCCGATCTTGCGATAGAAGTATCTTTCTTGTGAGGAGCACCTCCCTTCATCTCTCCTATTCCCTCTTAGTTGTTTCATTTGCTATGTCCGATCTATCGCACTTGCTCTTCGCTAGTTTACATCGTTTTTTTTTTTTTGGCTCCTCTCTTATCTTGTTTTGCGGGTCGCCAATCTTCCCCTCCGCATCACAGCACGCTCCTTGTGCTTTCCCTCACTGCGGCACATCGCGTTTAATCTATACGGACATATATCGCTTCCTTTTTCACCCAAGCACTTTTTTCTTTCTCATTCGGGACCATGCCGTGTTACAGGATGAATCCGCATTTGTCAATGACACGATTGTTATCTCTCCTGCTCGCCTCGTCCGAGCATGGTTAAATGTGCAGTGGGGCCTGGCGATATTGATGGGACTTGATATCGAAATTCCCGGCCATATTTCAAAGCGGTTGGTCGACTTCGTTGGACAACCTACTGACTGTTGGATATTCTTGACGAGGTATAGATCTGAAGGCCTCTTGAACTTTCTCTTAGACCTACGTCGAAGCATCTGCATCTTCCGTCTTTAGATCATCAACGTCTAACTACGAGTTGTACGCGATTCGTGAGTTGAAATAGCACCTCTTCAAAGATTATTCTGACCTTGACTCTGATTGGTGGCTTCCACTGCAGTATGGCCCCCACGACGACCGCGTCGACCGCAGATGGTACACAGACATCAATGCCCGAACCGGCACCATTAGCCCGCAATCGAGTCCTACTAGATGTCTTCTTCTTTGTTTGCTTCGCCATCCTTGCATGCGTCCTCGCCATGACGATCTGTCGGCAAAAAGGTCGAAAGCGACGGAAGGCTTCGACCCCGATCAACTCTCCCAATCTCGGGTCAGTGATGCAGACGGTGAGCAATGCCACTTGTCCACCATCTCCAGCCTCGACATTGGTCGACCATGCTCCGTCCAATCTCGAGGACGATGGGGGGACAATACCACTGTCAACGGCTATTCCCTCACATCCACGGCCCAAGCTCTGGGCCATAGCGCTGCAAAGGTCTTCGAAGCAACTGCGCAGGCTCCACGCGCATTTCTTCAGAGAAGAAACAACCGCAGACGCGAGCGAAAGAGGACCACCCAACCAGACCGTAACCACATCCTCCTTCTCGACATCCCTCTATCGACATCATCACCGACCTCGAGCTGGGCCGTTAACCACATCTTTCGTGCTCAGAATCCAAGACCCACGAGACAGCGCGCCCCCACCGGAAACGCCCCCAGTCATTCCCGTAGATGATAACGGTAGGGGCTCGCTATTATCATACTGTACTGCTGAGACCGATGTGAGGATCCCCATACTCTTTGACGAGAACGTCGATACATCATCAGAAGGGTCCCGAAGTCCTTGGCCTTCGCTTCGTACCCTGCCACGAAGCTCCCCACCACCACCACCACCACCGCAATCAAGACGCGAAACCTTCACATGTAGCCGCGGCGTGGGTAGCATCTCGCCACCGAATCAACAGCTTCTCTCCTCGATGGTCGATTGCCTCAACACGGCTCTCGAGGTCTCAGGCAACCAGCACGTCGCCTTCGCCGAGTCTGAACGACATGCGAGGACAAAATCGTACGGAGAACTGCTGGAGGCGTTGTCACTAGAGCCAAAAGCTGCCTCGGTATCGAACGATGGCGATAAAAGTATACACGACCACGATGGCGGTCATGATGAGCGAGGAAGTCGTGATCAATTCCAGGCCGAGATCAAGGCATTCTCAGAGGAGTTCGGGAAGCGCCTACAAGGGCTCTCGTGGAGCTCAGTGGAACCGGGTTCTATGACACAAGGGAAGAGCGTAATGGCATTTGAAGACGGGGGGGAAAGGGCTAGTCCGGTGATGAAATCGCCGACTTTTAGTGCCAGATTGAGCGCTAGAGCTCTGGTGATAAGTATGGACGAACTTCATCAACAGATTCAGAGAGAGCAGCACAATCGCCGCATTTGAAGTCACTATGCTTCCCTCACTAAGCCCTTTTCGATTCTTCAGTCGTTCGGCTCTGTTTATTATTATCCTTTATCTGTTTCACTTTCGTCCGTGACTATATCCCCGTTCTCTATACCGAGGATGCAATGTACCTTTCGCCATAGAACGGGTTGTTCCTCGTTGTCAAACGCAAAAGGAAAAGTGAGAGGTTTCAAGACATCTCTGAGCTTTTCGAAGCTTGAAGGAAGTATGATCATTTTGCCCATAGGAACATTGGACGGGCTAAACTGACACCATACGACCTGATCCATTGTTTGTGCTCGGACGTCAAAATATCACAGCACTGTGGGGTGAGATGGGGCCTCCGATTCAGGGGTCTACCTATAACCCCAGATACTACCCATCAGTGGGGCTGTTTGCGTTCTCTCAACTTTAAAGCAATCAAGGGCGTCCCATTCCATCTTGAGCGGCGAACATCCCTGTGGAAACAAATATCAACACACTAGATCCTTTTACACACTGCCCTTCATTTTTCTCGAGCTTACAGGACCGTCATGTCACATGCCTTTGATTCTGCCTATGTCCGCTTGAAGGTCACCATGAGTAGGCGGTCACCCTCAGACACCCACAAACTACCAATGCTCTGGTGTGACGTGTGAAGTTGCTTTTCGCGAAGCGCAACTCACGAGTGGAGAAATTGGTTGGTATTTGCCTCAAGCGGTGCTTTCTCTGGTATCGCTTACTTGCTTAACCAAAAAATTAAATAGATAGCGACATAGACGTGAGTACAATGATTATGAATACAAAGGTGGATCTCTTGTACTCCAACTGACCCGTGGTATGTACCCAGGGAATGTTGAGATCGGCATCCGCAGATTGTACCGGCCGATTTACGTGGCTTGCCTCCGACGTCTTCCCACTATTAAACCAAGAGGAACGAGGCACGGTGGAAGTGGTTTCTGATAGTATGCTCAAGTGGATCCTTCGTCTGTCGACAGGTGCTGGAAGAAATTCTGTGGTCATGCTTTTTGAATGGATACGCTTACGCGACGCATCGGCATGTTCATTGTTCTCCTTGAGCCCCCCAACCGCTTCAGCTGCGATTGGCCAGATTTAGTTCACCAGTCGCAAGCGCGTTTTACACAGGCTGTTGGGCAGAGAGTCTAACCCTCCTGCTTTTAGAAGAGCAGCCGTTGTATCTCTCACCGACTTGCATGACTTCCTTCTCTTTGCCCCAATATGTCTCAACTTCACTAGTCCATCTGGATCCTTACTGATGAACGTGTTCAACCAGGCTGTGACATTGCCAGTCCCCCAGACCCGCCTACCCAGTCCAACCACAATTCGGGGACAATTAGGGCGTACCCTCTGGGATTGTCATCCTGACTCGAAGAGACGCTGCAAAACCATAGCAAAGACCACCTGATCTTCGCATTCCCAATTGTGTCATTGGAACTGTGTCGGACGGCTCTTATAAATAACATGGGTGCACTAAGGCCACCTCTACGGCGTGACTTCCTCGGCACGCTCGAGTACTTGCAGATGGTCGATACGCCAAAAGGATTGCATATCCTGGATTTATGGTTGCAACGGGGAAGCGACACTGGTGTAGCCAAAACTGATCTACGGAATGGGAGCGACTGAGAGCAAAGGGCTCTACAGGAGGCCTTGTAGGGTGCACGAGCATGACTGTGCTGGAGATACCTCAGGTGTACTAAGTTGCCGCAAGGCTATGTATTGTGGACCTAGTTGTCAGGATAAGTAAGCTTCGGATTCACCTAGCTCTTCGTGCTTTCTAGTCTCTTCGTTGAAAGTTCTCCTTTAGGGACTGGAGGGAAGGTGGACATGTAAAAAGATGCACGGAAGTGGCGTGAGCCTTCTCCAGCTCTGGTGGTCTAGCAACTTCCGAGTGTCTTGTAACTGTCTCGTGGCTGTTAACCACTCATCAAAAAGCAAGTACAAAGCCTGCTTCTGTTTATCGCGGTGAGTATACTGCAATGGACCTCACCCTATTTGTATTAATTGCCATGCGCCTCAAGAGCGTGTCTTACACCAAATCTTAGCAGGAAAATTATCCGTTGAATTTTAATGTTATGGCGCAGCACAACCAATAAACGGTCGATACGAGATAGACAACCGCGTTACAATTAGGGCTAGTTATTTTCGTTGGTGAGGAAATTTGACGCCCACATCGCGTCCGATCCAGTGTAGTCAGGTTTCGTGCTCCTTCCTCAAAGCCGCCCGCACATCCACGAGCACCTTGCCAAGGAGATTCAGCCCCCAACGACTCTTGTTCTCAAGTGCATTCTGGGCCGTGAAACCAATCCCCCAGATCCTGCACCATTCCAAAACGGATCAGCACGTTTCATTGTGGTGCACACCCCACCTGACCGAAAATGAAACGAGCCTCACCGATCGAAGGGGCTGGCTTCGACAAGATATCTCTCTCCGGTCGCGAGCAACTCCTTCCTGCACTCCTCGCTCGCTTTGAATTTGGCCATGTTCCCAGCCAAGACGATATCGTAGCGCTTCATCTCCCATATCTCCTCATCGAAATCGGCAATGCGCCGACCAAGCGCTTTGGTCTCCTTGGGATTTGTTGTGTCGAGAATCTTTTTGGCGATCTCAATGTCATTGAAAAGCACGGCTTTGTGGTACATCATGAAGGTCTCCGCAGTAGGATATTCGATCTGCTGTACTTTCTTTCCATTAAACTTCATCAAAAAAAAAAATAGGATGGAAAAGGTTTGAGGTCTAGTGCTTAGATCACATCATTCAAATAAGCGCGCATGTCAATGTGTACGGACCTGGTCAACAAGCTCTGAAGGGCCTTTGAAAGGCTCATCATGCCACTGGGAAGCCCATCCATAGTCCTGAGAAGGCTTCCAAAAGAACAAGTATGCGCCGTTGTCCGAGTTGTCTTTCGTCTCAATAGCGGTGTCCTGTGAGCTTGATGCAAGTTGATTACTGTTGTCTTCGGTTCCAATGCGTTTCGAGCGTTTCTGCTTGGGTACTTGTGTTTTGCGGGCGGTAATACCTCCCACAGCTTTCCGGTGTGAAGGCTTATGAGCTGAGGCTCGAGTAAGATGCATTGACCGTGGCGCCATTATCGAGGTCGTGGTGGTCTAGGAGATATCGGAACCAACGGCAGTTGGAGTGTGGACCGGGATCGTCAACCCTTTTCTGACTACCAATTCACTGTCCCAGTCGATGACTCGGTCGGGAGTCATTCCCGGGCTGCGGGTCCGCTACAGCAACGAGAATTTTGTATTTGGTTTGAGCACCAGCTCAGCGCCTTACATCTTGGATCGTTCGGTCATACATGTCCCAGGCGTAAACTCACTGCATTCATGATGAGTGTCTTTGTTATTGAAAGAGTTTCGCCTCTTGACGGTTACCATCAGGGAAACGAAACTATCAACCTAATTCCCACAATTGGAATCATTGGCATATTGACCCTGGGCTTTGAACAGTTTGCCCAATCTGACTGTGTCTACAATCTGTGATAGTTCGTAGTTGGGGGTTCGGTATGTCACCATCATGACAGTGCGCCTAAATTGATAGAATCAGACCGTCGAGGCTGAAGCCAGTGACGTACTCAACCTGATAAACCCGCCAATCCCTTTCGACCATTTTCGACCACAATCCTTCTTCTTGATATGTCTCGCGACTGCCATCTAGAGCGGCTCCACGGCACTCTTGTATTACAAACAATCTCTAGAGTATTCTTAGCGAAAGCATTCACCGCATCGCTCTAGCCGTCGGCTCCATCAACACCAACTTTCCAATGAAAACGCCACGCTGCATATAGAGATTCGCTGCTACTAGAACCGCACGCTGACAGTTGCCCCCATACCTTGTATCTCGAGCGAAGCTCGTGGTTCCCAACCGATCGCAACCGATGGAAGAGTGCATGCGACCAACCGGCTGCGTTCTGCCTTAAAGTACTCGCTCAGCCGCTACGGCACTAGTCACCAGCGCATTCATCCGTCCGACTACTCTTGTCTCCTGTCGCAACCATGCTACCTCTTACTGTGTCCGCCTTGCTCCTCGCGTCGTTGGCCACTTGTTCCCCGATCGACCGCGACCGCACCGCCGCCATCCTCTCCTTCGACTCTACCTCTTCTTCCGATTCCCTACTAGTCGCTCGCGACCCCAAGGTCTTCAACGCTCCACTATGGCAAGCCGAGAAGAACCAGATTGCAGCGCAGTACTCTACCAAGACTGGCGGCGCGGAAGACCAAGCCAAGAATGAGAAGGTCTCTGGGCGCACCGGTCGCTTCTCATCGCTCGCCCCGCAGCACTTTATAGAAGAGTTTGACGTCCGAAAACAACCTGTTTGCAAGGATGGCAGGGGGAAGAAGTGCCCGCACGGCAAGCCCGGAAAAAGTGGCCATCGTCAACATGGACCGGCAAAGAAGGATGCCAAAGAGCCCATGATTGATGTCTTTGACACTATTGATGAGTGTGAGCTATCAGTTCCCCACTATTTGTACCTATTTCTGCTCACATGTTACCACCTTGACCCTAGTATATTATGGGAAGCTTTCAGGTACATTGCACATACTATTCGCCGTGCTGTTGGACAGCCTCATGTCGTTTCTAACCTTCTATCTCACATAGTTGGTACACCTGGTCAAGTGACGAGTGTGCAAGTGAGGGATGGCAGCGGAAGCCACTTTTGATAACTGCTTACACTATTTTTGCAGTTTGATACCGGGAGTAGCGATCTTGTCGTTCCTACGTGAGGTGGAAGTTGTCATGTGAGATTTGCTATCGTGGCTGACGATATGACCAACTCATCCGTCAGAATTGCATGCAAGAACTGTACAGCACCATTGTTCAACCCAAAGAAATCCAAGACGTTTAAGTACGTCTGAGTCTTCTACTTTCTATATGCTCATCCTGCTGATTTTTGGATCATGGGATCAGGTCAAGCAAGAACCCGTAAGTCACAGATATTACTCTCATATTCAGCCTCACGCCGGGCTACTGACCAAGGTCATCATTCTTGGCTAGCTTTGAGATTCACTATGAAGATAAGAGGTGGGGTTGTCACTCTGACCCTCCGTTCTACGATCTGCTACTAACATCATGCCCACCTCTTCTCTGTATAGCGGAGCTACTGGCATGATCTCGCACGACACTGTGACCGTCGCCGGCTTGACGGTCAAGAAGCAAGGCTTTGGGTGCGCTTTCAACCGCTTGCCTCTTAACGTTGGCTCACCCGCTTTCTGTGCCAGGGCGATCAACAAGGTCACGAACGGCTTCGGCGACGGACCAAACTCAGGTCTCATCGGACTCGGTTTCCCCGCTAAGTATGCTTCAGCATTAGCACCTTTAACATCCGTATCTTATCAGAATCCTGATCGCACAAACCTTTCACCTTTGACTTTCAGTGCCGCGTCCAAGGAGCTCCCCTTCTTCATGAACCTCGTCAAGCAAAAGGCCCTCAAGTCGAACATCTTCAGCATGTACATGTCCCGTAGCGGAAAGGAGGGCTCTGAGCTGTGCATCGGATGTGTTGATTCAGCCAAGTTCTCGGGCAAGATTGAGTATTATCCATTGAACCCCAAAGCTACCAAGAACATTCAATACTATTGGAATATCAAAGTATGTTTCCTCTTAAGGTTTAGGAGCGGATGAGAGCACTTTCTAACTCGTTCTTTTATGTTCTAGTCTGGTGGCTTCTCTTACAACGGCAAGAAACCCGCCACTGGTCCTTTGGAGGCCGTTATCGACTCTGGCACGAGCTTAATCTACGTCTCGGTTGCCGCTGCCAAGGCTCTCTACGCACAGGTATGCCACCCTGAGGCATTTATATCGTTGCTATCGCGGACTCACATCGCCATACGATGCTAGATCCCCAACTCTGCTCCAGCCCCTAAAGAAGTCGGCGACGGCTTCTTTACCTTCCCGTGCAATGCCACCCTCGCACCTATCAGTTTGCAGTTTGGGTCGAAGCAGTACGCAATGGACTCACGGGACTTTAATCTTGGGCAAGCTACGACGTAAGTTCCATCTTTCATGTGGTCCGGAAAGTTTCGCTGATTGAAATGAATCCCATCAATGACAGTGGGTCAGATCTTTGCGTTGGAGGAATCATCGGACAAGACACGGGCGACCACTTGGCAATCATTGGTGTAAGATCCCCAATGACGTGTATTTCTTTCTTCCGGCTTCTCTGATATCTGACCTTGTTTTTTCTAGGACGAGTTCATGAAATCTTGGTATTCTGTCTTCGACTACTCAAAATGTCGCGTCGGATTCGCCAAAGCGAAATGAATGGCACGACTTTTAGTAGCCCCCCTTTACGGTGTGCATATATAACACCCGACTAATTCACTTACACCTATGACAACCGCTACTTGTAATCGGATCTTAATAGAATGGCTTCTTTTACTGTTTGATTGCGCGCTTGTTGTGGGCGCCTATCCCTGAGCTCATGTGATAGGTTGAAGTCCATCTCGTTCATCCTGTTCATCGTACCATCATGGCTTTCAACACGAACGCAATATGCCCGTCGTTTCCAAACCGAAAGCTCAAGCGATCAAGCGACCCCAGATAAATAAATAAAAGAGCAGGGTCTCAGCGGTGTCTGGCACAGCGAAGGAGCGAGTGCTCGGCTCTGAGGCGGGGAGGAGGGGGGGAGACGGGCACTACAACATTTGCAAGGTCAACAGACTCACCATCCCCCAGGCTCTTACGGTTGGTAAAACAGCCTTTGGTGTGTCCTTGATATATTTATGTATTTCCAGTTTCTCCTAGGAAAGCGCAAAGACTACAGCAATTAGAGCGTAAGTATCAATAACGACAATACGATGGTCCGGGTGGAAATTTCCTAACTAATAATCGTTGCACGGATGCTACTATAAGCTCCCCGAAGAATTCTATGGCGTCTGGAGCCAAGGAACGCCTAGCAGTAAAGGCTGAGCTTTTCGTCAAGTCAACGCCTACTAATGCGAAAGTGGTCTCTGAACCTGCCCCTGCCTGTCGCATTCAAGGTGCTATACATGCTGGGAAGGAGAACATCTTGCCAAATTATCTGACTACTAATACAAAGGAAATTTAGCTATTGAAGCAATCGGCCGGCTACGATGTATGGAAGGCAATTTTTGAGTTCTAGCGCGCTGCTGCAGAGGAGACGACGAAAGTCATGACTTTGAAACGTAGCGGGAGGACCTAGAGACAAAGGTCCGGGAGGTGAGGAGCAGCTTCGTATCAGGGAGAGCGATGTGTCAAGGATCAAAATCGCTGCGGTCAGTGAGATATTTTAGGCGCTAGAGGGTGACTTATCCTACCCGGTGCGTACAGAAATAAGGTGAGCAACAGATTTGTTATTACGGGTGGGATTTGAGCATTGAAGTTATTTCCTATATTAGGGCATGCCCTTGCATGATCAATGCTGCCGGTTGTACTCATACAATCTGTTCCGAATGTTGTCTGAAGATTAACCCCAAAGGTCTCTGTAATTGTTGTCTTGCCTACCACGAACGTGATGGGATATCGATGGCCAGTTGTCCCCTGGACGAGGCTGGCATGCTGCCACCTGGGGTCGCCTCTGAACGGCACGATATCCGACGCCAGTGGATACACAGGTGAGGTGGTTATCAGAGCTCCGCCATACAGATTGACAAGCAGGCGGCTCTGCGCGAGTCAACAATGAACGTGTAGTGAGGTGAGTTCGGATGCTTTGAGGCTATTACCTATGCAAATATTGACCCTATGTATGTACTACGCCTTTCAGGACCTCGGGTCACTCAATGAAGTTCCTGTTATCAAACCGAAAGAGGTTGAGCTCCAAAAGCATTAAGCAAATAAAGAGCAACCTTGAAGTTGGAGAGATGCGGTACTAGTATTGCTTTCCCCTCCCACTTTTCAGTAGTATCGATCTACACAAGATGTAAGTATGTTGATGGTACTCAATCACCTGACATGGTCGTATGCCCGCTGTGTCTACCACAATTAGCTCAACTTTATATCCTCTCGTTTCCTATCTCGCTACTATATAATCCCGAAGGTCATATCATTGACCTGGTAGTGCGGCTGTCGACTTGTACAAAGCATTGGGACTAGATGAACGAACTGCCACTCCAACCTGCATCCCTGCTCGCATCCTTATACTGATGGAGGTTTAGCGGCCAACGTGTTTTCAAAAGAGAACCCATGCAAAAGCTGGAACAAGGCTCGTTTTCACTGGAACAACCGCACCCACCAGTGGGGGTAGAACGAGCTCCGCTGGTCAAATCTGAAACTAATGGTGAATTCCGCTGGATGTTGTTGATAAACAGCGGTCTCTCATGGCTGTCTGCTATTAAGGCAAGGAACATAGTTCATGGAAAGGGAGTGTGAAGATTCGGACTGCAGTTATTTCCGAGGCTGGACGCCATGTCTCTCTCCGAACGGGCCAATATGCGGACGGTACAAGGCACCGAAGTCCGCACGAAGGTGCAGCTTGCCTAGGACGAGGCGGACCTCAAACTACAGGAGGATGTATTAAAACTGCAAAGCTCGGGTGAGGTTGAAGAGCCTGCGAAACCAGTGCGGGTCATTGACACGATCGATACGTGATATATAGACCCAATTTTCACAGCTGGAAGCGAAGCCACAGGATATCCACACTCGCAATGACGCCGAAACACGCCAACAAGTTATCAAAGGGATCGCCTCGGGTCAGGAGAGCCTTCTAACTTGCACCATTTGTATGCAGCTGATGTGCGTGGTGCCGCGTTCTCTTCTTATGTTGGGCATCCCATGGTTAGCAGTATTTGAGGCTGTCTTAGGTGCTTCCGGTATGTGATTGACATTGCTGAATGTGGATATACCTGATGTGCCGACGGCTGCCTGAAGATCTATTTAAGGGACCCTAGATCAGCTATAAGGCTTTTCACGACACCTAACCAGAATGTCCGGAATGCAGACGCGGCATGGGATATTCGTTGGACATCCCTTTTCGACTGGACTCCAAGGCCCAAAGGCTGGTGGAGCTGCACATAAAACCACCATTGGACTTTGATGAACCCGCTGAACATATGTTGTCGTCATTCAATGACTACAAAAGAATAAAGGCTGAAACTCATGTTATACGTTTAGAAAAGCGAACGTGATCAGGGATGTGATTGAGGCTTTCAGACCTGATTAAGGCGAAACAGGACATGACAGAGTCTCCGCAATGGACTGTCTGTCCTGTTGCCCCTTGACCTGGTTACCATATCTTCCGCGCTGTATTGTCCCTTTCTCCCTGCTTTCGTACTTTCTGGCAGTTGTTCTTACCGCTTTCGTTTAGCTCAGTTTTCCTCGCATCTTTGATATAGGGCTGTATGTGCTATGGTGTCTAATTTAACGCACTGCATTTACATCCGCTGCTCCGCTTGAGCCAGAGGCGGTGGTGGTCCTGCGACATCGACGCGAATATTCGACCTGTCAATCAACGACCGCTCCCGGAGACATCTCATTCCCAGTATATCCTGGTCAAAACAAGACTAAGTTTAGTGTATCGTGCCACTCAGGACAAAAGATAAAGGCAGCGCCTACCCATTCATTCTGTGTGATCCACATATCGTTCAGAACTTCCAACCTTCCTAGAACGGAAATCCCTCGCCAAGCGAGTACCCGAGGATCGGTGTCACGGGGAGCGCTAACCACTGACAACCGTTCGATATTTGGGATCAGCGGGATGGCGATCGCTGCAAAGAAAAGAAAAGAAAGATGGATTAGAGGACAGTCCACGATGGCTGTATGAGGGATGCCACTTACCTTGAAGTCTGCAGGTTGAGAGTTAGTATGTAAGATTGTCAGTATTATCATCTGACTAATCTTCGAGCAATCAATCTCACCTGGACTCAAGGGCATGTATGACCCCAGGTATCCTTGCAGAGCCACCAACGACTACAACAGTCTGCAAGAACTTCTTACTCTTCTCCGGCCCAGCCGCACGTGCAGAATTGAATATGGCGACATCCATTGGGAGCTTACTCGCTTCATATGGTACGTCAAGCACCCTTCATGAAGGAAGGCAACGATCAGATACAACGATCTGCGAGTACCACGGGCAGAAGAGAGGACGTACGGTGATTCACGGAGGTGCTGCGTGGATATCCTCATAGCTTCGGTCTATCATACGCGGGATACACTTACAATCGCGGGTTCAAGATGGTGGATTCATTTGAATACAGACTCACAGGCCGCTCACTCCCAAGATCACAATCCTCTATACTAGGGAAATCCCATCGTTTCTGGTTGGCTTGGCGTTTGGCACGAAAGTCGACGATTCTGGGTTCGAAGAGAAGCTATCAAAAAGGAGTGTCGAAAAAGATGAGCTGTTAGTAATCATATATTTTATTGGTTGCTCAAACAGACCATTGGTGCCACGATCACTTCGTCGTAGGCCTTGACGAAATATTTGAGAGTTGGCTTCTCTGGCTCTCGAACAAAGAAGTCATATGCCTTTGCTGCGACGTCAGCCTGCAACCGCCGCTTGAAGTCAACATTCTCTCCCCATGTGGCCGTAGGATTGTAATATCAACTCATCATCTCACCTCTAAGAGCGTTGACATCCGTGCCT
Organism: Tulasnella sp. 332; assembly: GCA_019632285.1. NCBI lineage: Eukaryota > Fungi > Basidiomycota > Agaricomycetes > Cantharellales > Tulasnellaceae > Tulasnella > Tulasnella sp. 332. The sequence goes on along the minus strand of WSTV01000043.1, from coordinate 41,760 downwards.
TCAGGTCATCCATGACGTTCAAGTCGGAGAGTTTAGCCATATCAGCGTTCGGGTACGGGAAGGCAATTTCGTTCAGCATCCCATGCATAAACTCGGTAACGTCGTCCCCTCCAAAATCGAGTACTATCCTTAATGAAAAGAATGTACATTCAGGTTGCGGGTACAAGTGCGGTGTGTCGACATCAACATACCGGGTTTCAGAGAGCAGCAGGCCATCCTCGATGCAAGCCACGCTCGTCTTAACCGCACCTACATCCACGACACAAGCGGAGCTATGTCCTAAACCGAGGCATGCTGCATAGCCTTCCTATGAGGATTCGGCAACCATTGATCAGGTGGAGCATTGGGTGCACCATCATAACTAGCTCACCTGCTGTATGCAAACCCGTCGGAATTTCATCTGAACAAGCAACATGTTGACAAGATGGCTGACGCAGTGTTTGTCAAACCAGTCAGGGATCATCAGAATAATGGAGTAGCTCTATGGGAACCGTTCGTTTTAATGTAGTCACAGTCTTTGGATATAGACGACTCAGGTCATCCGATCCTTACATTAAAGTCCTTCGCGTTAATGCGTAGATCCTGGCTCATCGCCGTCTCCCACATCAACTGGATATCTGCGAGCACCTCTTGGACGGAGTTGTAATACCTTGAGTTGAACGAGTTGCCATAGAATGGCCATCGTACACTGTATCCAGCGTCCGCTGGATTCGCTAGAGCAAAAACCTGGACACAAAATGGACGTATATCATGAGTTCAGGCGTATTATTCAAGAAACACTGTGTGTCACCTTGTAGCCTAGGAAGACGTCACCCTCTGGGCGGACCCAGTCCATACGATAAGGGTTAGTGTTGTCGTCGACCTCTTCTGGCTTGACGGCTGCGTTGAATATGGCCGCCTCTCTGGACCCATGCCCATCATAGGGGATGCCATAAAAATCCATTCTCGATATTAATGCCTCCCTGATGCTGGCGATACATTCGATCACCTTCATCGCCCATCCAAAAGAGGCCAATTAGCAAACAATCTAACTCCGTCATAAGATAGCGAGCATATCCACCTCGTGCGGAGTAAACTCTCCACGCATGTCGTCCAAACGCTTCTGGATGTCGGATTTTTGAGGCGGTTTCGGTCCGAGCGCCTTGACTTCATCGGGCGTGGGGATCTTCCATATTCGTCGGAGCGGGGGAGGTTCTTGATGCCCTGGAGCGACCTTGCGTGCGATAACGTGTGGGATGGAGAGAGGGAATTGGTCGCTCGCTCGACCGATTCGGAGCCATCGTGAACCCGGGTGGATCACTATAACGTTGCTTCCTGGTATTTTGGGCTCCCCAGCTGAACCGCCTGCGGGCTCCCTCTCGATGCTTGGCGCATTCCTCTTCCAAATTGCGTTGGTTTCAAGTTTGAGGTACGCGCTAGACGCATTCCGGATTTGAACTCTGTTTGTTCATTTTGTAGAAGATTAGGTGTTGATTTAAGGGAAAGCTTTGATATTTTAGAGCTGGGAACAATCTGATTCTTCGGATTGCAGGTTACTTACGCGGGTGGGATGTGGAAGGTTGTTGAACGAAGGGGCGCCTCGGGTATAGTGCGCGTGATAGAAGAGCCCTCTGTAGTCATTAATCCGATTACTAAAAGTTCAGTGCTTCACCGGGATGTAGGAATAAAGTTCGCTGGTAGTAGCAAAGCGGCAGGACCTTGTGCTAAACAGATGATCGCGTCAAAGAGACGAAGTCGAGTGGGAGCTGCTGCGTTCAAGACTCTAGGCAGAATGAATACAGCGATCCAAGGATGGGTGTCGAATGATAAAGTGGTAGCAGTGTTGGTACAGTACTGTTAATGGAAGATGATATTGAGCAGGCAAGCTGCACCAAACGTTCCCGGCGAAGATTGATATGTCTACGTCAACATCCTCCCGCATCGCCTGAGCCACAGGGCATCAACCCCCTTTTGGAATTTGCACTGGAACGGTGCATCGTCAAATAAATCCAAATTTTCCAGTGGAGATCACCCCTGCTGGCGCCGTCGCTCAAGATGCCGATCTACGAAGCCGTAGGCAGTTTACTGTTATGATGCCTCGTAGCATAATGGTGGAAGTAAGCCTTTTGAGAGGCAGAAAATGGGCTATGGAGTAGACATGCTTACTCTTTCAGAGCCCCAACACCCACCCCAATCGTACCCGCGCTTACGACGACAGCCCCTACAGCCCCCAGTTGCTTCGTAACGCTAGCCCCAGATAGTGTCTGCTCCTTAGACGCCTTCAGAATCAACCGCGCCCTTTCAGCTTGCATCGGCTGCTTTTTGTTTTGAGCTTGCTGCTTGATATATTTCTACATACGATATAACAGCATTGCAGTTCAGCCATAAGAAAACGGAAGCATAGGTGACTATGCCTACAAAGTAAAAGAGGTACTGACTTTCCATTTCAGGATTCTCTCTGCTGCAAACTCTTTTACGTCAGCAGGCCCGTGCTTCGCTGCATTTTTGAGAACCATAAGATGGGGGAGGTAATCGACATTTTGAGCACGTGCTTTGTTGATCATTGCCCACGATTCTACAGCATGCTCCATTGCTGACTTCGGTATCGGTATGTCACGGGGCGGTAAAGAGCTACCAGGTGTCTTTAGTCAAATAATTCAAGATGGGGATTTCTGCTAAGGGCTTACAGGAGGTAGTGGCTGCTTAGTGTCGGTGCTGCCAGCGCATCCGTAGCAAAGAGAACGACCCAGAGGAGAGTAAGGAGATGCATAACAAGAAGTAAAGATAGAAAATAGTTATTGGATTAGGGAATGCTTTGGATCGTCGACGGCGGTCCAAATAAGAGAGGAGAGAATTGTAAGTCGCGTGTATCTAAGATAACGAACGCATTTTACAAGGGGAAGATCTGGTGATTCGTGACAACAGGTTACCTGGAAAGTGGGGTATCTCGACCGGCAACCCGAAGCGATCCTACGGTCGTGCATAATATAGCCGGGGACATAAGCGGGGTCTCGCATCCCGTAACCGCCAAAACTAGCTCAATGATCAGTTGGAACGTACTAAGGTAGAGTGAACCCCGAAGCGTTCAGCAGGTTCTCACGGGATGCAACAGATGTGTGTCATCTTCGTTCATATCCCATTTGGAGAAAGGCTTTTATGCTCCGACACTGGTACTATATTTCTGAAGGGCCATGAGGGTCACATTGCCGTCGAGTATTCTTCTAGGTTGAGGGTTCAAGCCGGGTGTCTGGTTCGGCTCGTCTCCACGGCATACCGGCTACCTAAATGCAAGAGACAGTCATCATCTCTCTCATTGTCCGATGTATCCGCCTTCAACATTTCCAGAGGGTGCAATATTTACCCGAGTAGGAACTGTGTGAAACAGCTTTTCGCCATTTTACACAATATCTGCCATCAGGCTATTAGCGCTCGGGTATAGGCGAGGCAGAGACTTATCAATTTTACCTCCATTAACACAGTCTTCAACCCCGTCTTGGATCAAGATCCCCTCGTAAATGCTCATGTCTGTGATGCCGATCGCGAAACGTAGCTGTGTGATGAATAAAAGGCGGCGACACCATGCCAAACGGTCCACTAGCAGCTTTGCTAGCGCTCTTTGCTCGTGGCGTAGCTCTTGCGCCATGATCAGCCTCTTCTTCTGTCAATGAGGAATTTTACATAAGTATAAAAAGGTATCGCCGATGTGGTGATTATGCGTGTGAAGGTTCACAGCGACTAGAACGTGGACATGATAGGAAGAATGCTTCATTCTGTTGATTCAAATGGTACGGCCAAAGGAAGATACAGTTTTACACGGTGATGGGAGATGTGATATGACAGCGAATAATAGACGAATGGAGGTGCTGCGTACATGGCAAGCGAAAGTGGTAGATGCGATGGGAAGTGATTCATCATGGACGCTTTGAGGAGATGTTGGGGATGCCGTTCGTAAACATAAAAGAATAAAGACGTTTGTCGTATCCAGCGGCGGCGAAGTAGCGAGGCAGGCTTTCAGTCTACAGGTGAAAAGGATTGGCGAGGAGGCGACATCAAGATATTGAGACTGATATTAATTGGGGCAATATAAGAGTCTGTATCTGCAATGCAATTGCGCTCAACTCACAATGGCTGGTGGCCGTGAGACTCTAGGGAGATCAGGGCGACGGGGAGTATGGCAGAGCCTGAGTCCGCGAAGTTCATTTGAATACGGGAACTCATCCTCACTAAAAGCTATTTCACCTGCGGTCAGATCTAACTTAGTTCCGGAGACGAAAACGAACACGTACTAAGAGACGGGCGAGTTGCTTGCTGCACTGTGGCGGAGCGGGCCGACCGAAAAAGATGGGATATTGAAAAGCCGGAAGGATGGAGGTCATTGACGACCGGTGATATGAAGAGATCTGTAGAGCTAGAGCTCGGCTAGAGAGTATCCAAGGCATAGTTGAGTTTCAACTTCAACGATAGAATCGCCAGGTAACGACGAACCGTTCGGATAGCGACAAAACAGACTATGCCATATGGAACAAGTTTTCTCATCCATCATCTCAAATACTCTCCGAGCGCCTGTCGCTTTTCTCTGACACAAATATTGCTGGAAGGACCAGAAACTCTCGTATCCCACCCGCAGCGCCTTCAAAGCCACCAATACACTGATACCGCTGGCGCTCAACAGGAGCCACCCGAAGAGGATCACCAAGGAGCTTAAGTTCCGTAAGAACATGCACAGTCGGAAGGGAGTGTAATTGATAGCCGAGGACGAGCGATGGGGTAGGAGTTGGTGGAGCGGAGCCTGCGATGACGGATGTGGTGTTACGGCGATAGTCGGATTAGTGGTATGGCAACAGTATTAAAGGTACCGCAGGTTGTGCCAAGCAGGTGAGAGCATGGAAGACCTGAAAGCAGATTCGGTTTAAGCCGAGAGACCGGGATATGGACAATGGACGACGTACTGTTATGGCCAAGAAAAAAGGTTGATCTTAGACAACAAATGGAATATGCAAAATGTGGTGACTAATAGAATATAAGAATAAAGATGGTGTCGGAGCTGTAAGAGCAAGAGATTTAGTAGATGTCATTAATAATTGAGTAGAGGAAAGTAGCGTACGTATAATGCGGAGATGGATAATTGTTTTGAGGTGAGGGGCGTGCGGAGAGGAGAGAGAAGATTCTTGTAGCTGAATGGAGGCGTATCTTTCAACCCGAAGTCTATTGTGTGAGACATGGAGGATTACCCACCGACAAGGCCAGGCAGTGTGATGAGGAACAGAGGAGGGTATGGGGGAGTTAGATGACGAGGGTGATCCGTACCTGTGGACAGCGTCAGACATAAATCAGTATTGAAGACATGGGCTACGTACCCGCTAGGTGGTGGAGACAGGTTGCCTTGTGGGCCTAGAAAGGTGGTAGAGATGGCGAGACGATAGATGTATAAGAAAGCGTAATATGTGGGACTACTGCGGGCCTGAGTGAAGAAGTCGTCAGTTAGATGAGATCAACTGCTTGAGAGCCATGGGCGCACCAATTCGGCAGAAAGGTGTTGTAATCTCAGAAGCCTGCAGTGTGAAAGAAGATGGAGGGAAAGGATGGAGGAACGAGAAAACGAGAACGCTAAACGAACTAAGAATTACTTGTCGATAGAGGTGGAAATGAAGGAGAAGCAGTAGCACCCAGAACTCTGGGCTACAACTGAAGGCGTGAATTCTACGGCAGTCATTATCTTCGCCTAGGGGGCGAGACCCGACCTTTCCTGATGCTAGCAGGCTGGTCCGGGGTCGAAGGGCGCGGGCGCTAAAGAAAAGGTTTTAAGATGAAAGAGGTGACTGGATTGGCGATAGCGCGCTCACCTTTACAGCCCTGTCTTGCACCGCAGCACTGGCCGCTCCATCAGCTTCATTCGTCTTCTCGTCCTCTTCAGACGCATCGTCCCTTCGCCGCTTGCCGATAGTTACGGAGGGGGCCGATGGTGCTGTCACTAGTATCTGTGAATTGACAGCCGCGGTTGGTGCTGGCACTACACCCCCTTGGTCGCCCAGAGTAGTTGGTGGAGGCGCCAAAGTACCAGACAATGGAGAGATACCAGAGGCCGCAGTGGACGAAGTAGCTGTCCCCGCCGGAGTAACGGTTGCCGAAGCCGCTGCGACTGGTTGAATCGAAAGAGAGCCTGCACTAGACGTTTCAACGCCTTGTCGAACCGCGCCATCATCGGTGCTCTTCATCTGCATATGAGAGGTCATTGAGCCGCCAATTGGTTTGAGGTACAAGCAACTCATGCTTACTTTGAATTGGCGCTTCGAGGCCCTCGTATTCTCTTCGTTGTCGCCATCTGCAGTGTCTTCTCTGGAGCGCTTCCCACCGACTATAGCCTTTGGTGAGTCCACTAACGCTCTGCGACGATGATTGTTGCCCTTGATGGCGGTAGGAGCAACAGCCGCGGAGGGACCGGCCTCCGAGTTGGCTAGGACAGCGGTATCTGAGCCGCTTTGGATCCTGGCCGAGGTATCCTCTGAGTCTTCTTCCGTAGAAGAGGTGTCGTCGTCTGAGGGCTCGATGACAGCGAAACGCCTGGGTGCGGCGCTACCACGCACGGTATATTGTGTATGAGGGCGGAACCTATCCCTTTGCCCCAGATTCGTATGTTCCACCCGCGTCCTCACGATTATGCGTTCCGGAGCTTGACCGACGGGCAAGACCACAGCAGTTGAGTGCTGAGGAATATGAGATGTCGTGGATCTCTCTTTGTGCATAACCTCATCGTCTCGAGGTGTTTGCACTGGCGAAGGAGTTGAAGCAGGCCCTTCTTGTCCATATATCCCAGTGGTCGGGACGACTGTCGACGTGGGGAGAACACGTTCATCGAGGGAGACAACAAGGTGAGATGAGACCTGCTGCTCAGAAAGCGGAGCCGTCTCGTTGTTAGCAGTGTCAGCCGTAGGGGTTTCCCCTTGCACGGTAGTTTCTTCCGTCGTCTCGTCATGTTCACTTTTCGCAGTCTGTACGGACCCTTCGGCATCCTGCACTCCTCCCGTAGGAGCGTCCTCAGATGGCGTTAACGTCTGAGAGGCAGATGGTGAATCTCCAGTGCTGGCTTCAACCGCTGATTCAATATGGCGAGCTGGAATCGCGAGCGAGGCTGCCTGAGTAGTGGAGAGGAGGCCAGAAGTGGAAGCGGAACTATCGTTAAGTGAGTCTCCTGAGATGGTATCCTCGGTCGTCATTTGAGAGGTACTGGTCGTGACAGACATGCTAAGGAAAGGATGACCATGTTAGTGAGAGGTCGAGGGGACAGATGACCAGACACTACTTACGCAGCATCTGTATTCACCAGAACATCAAGAGGAGCTGGGGGGACATGTATATGGAAAGCCGGTTCCGCGCTCATGACAATCATAGGCGCGGGATACACCTCAGATATAAGGACTGATGATGTGGATCCTGCGATGCTGGTAGAAGCGGTGGCGGTGGCTTGGATGGGAGCTGCAGCGGGGACTTGATCAGTGACGTCCATGGGAGATGCCGCTAAGGCAGCGGTTGATAAATCGCTGCTGTTTTCTGAGAGGTCCATCAAGGTCGGAGTGACTTGGGCGCCGTCCATGGTGCCCACGAAGGGCGGGCCAGCTTCAGTAGCGTCCTCCATGATTATGCCCGGAGCCTCTGCATCTTCTATCTCTTCCATCGTCACAACTCCTTCAACGGTGGCGGGGCCGTTGACTGCATTTGTTATCTCGGCATCCTCTATGATCCAACCAGCCGGTAGCTCTTCAGACTGCACCTCCTCCATAGCGGTAATACCTCCCCAGATCGCTGTAGCGGGCGGATATTGTACCTGCTCAGCGGCCATCAAAGTTATATTTTCTTCAGCGATGGTGGCGCTACCAACGGTTTCGTGACTTGTCATAACAGTGAGGGACGCCATAGGATCCTCCGCATCCATGTGCATATCCACACCTTCTTCATTTTCATCTAGCGTTAGGGCAGCCAGTATCTCCGAGAGCATGTACGCGACACCGTCGTCCTCGCGACTAAGTGTCATGTCGTCGTCATCGTCGAATACAGAGTCGTCGAGCGCAACAGTACTCGGAGAGTCGGGGGCAGCATACGACAGTTGCGAGGCGAAGGCGGTTGGTACCTCGCCGCACGTCATTACGACGTGATCTTGGGGCGAGACCAGCACCTCGCCAGTTTCAGCACTTTGAGTATGCGTCGACAGGACCTGGCCATCGAGCATTCCCGCGGTTATATTGCTGTCACTGACTGGGGTGGCAGCGGCGGAAGTAGCGACTCCTTCGGTGCTGTTGGGGGTCCGCTGAGCATGGTCACGAGCTGGGTGGACATCTGCGACGTTCGTAGAATTAGAACCGATGTTGGTGACATGGCTTTCAGCGATAGCCGTTAGAGCAGGCGGAAGAGTTATTTCGCCTGCGACTCCATTACCACCATCAAGAGAGTGAGGGCCGGGATGAGAGTCGATGGTCATGGTAGTAGCGGGAGGAATTGTCGGAACCGTCTGATCGGGTCGGGCGATCTGCGGTTGTGAACCCGAGACAGTGGGGAGATCGACAGGACAGGTCGTGGGAGTCTTGCTCGGCCCTTCCGTTGATGCATCGCCCGCCGGCATCTTGGTCTTCGTACTTGGATGAGGCATAATATTCCAAGTTGGGTAGCGGAGGGAGACTACTAGGTCAAGGAGCTACATGGAGACCAGCAGGGTTAGAGAATGGAAAAATTTGAGAACGTTATGATAAAATCGTGTACCTCGCAGAGCGCGGTGCCTTCGACAACTATAGCAATTATGTCGTGCCCATCTTTGAGGATCTAACGTAAATCACCGAAGCAATGAGTGCGTCGAGAAGAGAGCTACAAAGTGTATCAACATGCTTACTCTGTACGCTCCCATCAACGTTACTTCAGGTGATTTTGGCCCCATAACTACCGATTGCATGGTCATTTGAGGAAGAGCCTAGGAAGAGAAGCGGAAGACTGGACTTGAGAAGGGGTGCCTCGTACGGGATCAAAGTTTGTACTGACTATCTGCATTGACTTCTGAAAAACGACCTCAGCTAAGTTTGACCTATCCAGCTTGGACTGTGTGGCATGCGGAGGTGAGAAGGTGCCTTCATTGACGGCAGTGGAAGTTGGGGACGCATGGTTAGTTTGGTCTGCGTTTCCGACAATGGTTGAAGACGGGCTGAAGAGGTCCAGGTGATGTGCGTTTTTCAAGTTGATGGCAGGTTGCAGCAAGGCATGCGATCCACTCGCTAAGGTGTTCAGAACAGTAGATGTAGGCGCAGTCGAGGAGGGGGTGGATGGGGGGAAAGTGGTAATTAAAGTTTGGGCTGGGGATGTGCAAGCCAAGACGTGAGGAGGACGAGTTCTGACGGTAGCCGTAGGTTTTTGGTTGCAGCTCTTCTTTGAGAGTAGCAGAGGCGATGAAGCCACGCGGTTGACCACGCGACGGATGGCAGGCATGGTGTGCTGTCGGCTTCAGAGGGAGAAGTGTAAGGGTTTTGACCGGCCCTAAAGGACGGCGTTTACATCCGTAACACCGAGGTCTTGATGATGACGTAGGATGGCGAGAGTACGTGCAGATGTTGAATCAATCATCAACTTCTGCTCTGTAAGGGTCAACGATTCACCTCAACAAAATGAAGCATCATCTCCGAGGGTACGCATACCCACAGCTCGAAATGGCAAGCGGGGACTTCAATACTTCCCCAACTCAACAAAGTAGGAGCACATGCAGTCGCGCAGAACTGCAAAGTTTTCCGTGACTGGAGAGTCCCACCGATGATCGAGACGTCGCTGGGTTATCGGTTTGGTCAGCTTGATCCAAGGGGGAAGCAGCTTGCGCTTGGGCCTAGGCTGTCGCCGGCAGCGTCGTACTTGGCTGTCATCCAAGCGACTATAAATTTGTCGGTAATAGGTAGCCAGTAGAACCAAAATTATCTATAGCTGTACTAGCACGCGAAATCAGTTGAAGGAGTGAGCATCCAAGATTGGTTGTGACGTGCATCACCGGTGAGAAACTCACAGCTACTGAGCTATATTGCCGGAAAATGAATAGCCGATCGATCTCCATTGAGGAAGGCATGAACTATTGGTCCTGAGGATTTCGAGCGCCCCATCAAGAACCAGATCTGGAGCCTTGTCGTTCACTTTCGCTGTAACGACATCTGTTGTACCGGAATACAAACCGAAAGTATTGGCCCCCTTGGATAGCGCCCACCCTATTCAGCCTTTGCATAGAGACAACTAGGCGTATTCTGCAGCATGCATGGGTGCGATGTTCAAGCGGGAAGTGTTGCGATTGTGACTGATCGAAATTGCTTAGGACCCTGTTCGGCGCGCGTGGGTCAACAACACATCCACTCCGCCTGCGAACAGCGAAACTTTTCTTGACCGGACATAGTACTTACAATGGGATGGATCATAACCTATCATGTGCGGCTAACGCGCCGGTCTTTACATCTCGTCAGCCTGCCCGTCGAGAATTTGCCGAAACTATGTTAATTCCGGTAACCTCTGTGTTTGGCGCCGTTCAGTAACTCGCTCCTTATCGACCATACCAGTATATGGGCCATATCAATCTACAATAAGAGGTCCGGTCTGTTAACACACTCTGTTATGCCAATATGGACAAGTGCCTCTTCTCTCCGAGCTCCGTTGCTCTCATACACATCGGGCTGAAGGCTGAGCAAAGACACCGTCAGGCTTTTGTTCTGGTTGCCCAGATCCGCACGTCCGGGCACCACTCACTTGGCGCAATGAAGTCTAAACAAGTAAATATTGTTGCCCGATCCCAGCCACCACGGCTCTGTTCGCCGTCTCTGCACATGGGCGTGGCCGAAGCTCACCAATCGAAGCACTCTCGAAACGAAGACAATCACAAAAGCTGATCGATATGCACAGAACAACAGGCGGTGATGTAACAGATAAGACGAATGTGAGTGTGCTAAAGACTACAAATAATGAACACGAGATCGAAGCGGATATGATGGATACAGTGAGCAGACTAACGGGCAGATGAGGCGTGACAGAGAGACATAGAAGGAATAAACAATGAGGAGACAATGCACATGGGTGAAATGCGGTATGGGATATGTGTTCGAACCAATGAGACCAGAGAAAACGCAGACACTGACTTTTCGACCGCCAACCTCCACCAGAAACACCGACCACGGGGGATCCACTGCCACAACTCCAACTTCTTTCGGTGGCTTCCGTCACCCACGCCAACCCATGGGATGTATGATCCGACAGTCGACTCGTCACCTCCCGGCAATCATCTGTCCAGGTTGATCCGGTTCGAACAGTCCCCGGTACTTCTCGCCCAGTAACCGCTCCTCTTCCTGCTCTCTCGCCATGCGCATTCGGTCCACTCCGCCAGGTTGCGACATCTGAAGTTGAGCCCACTTCGCGTATGCTGGTGCACATGCGGAGCATGGTTGTGGTGTGGCATGAACTTGTAAGACGGTGGTGACACGACATGGCCCCGCGGGGCAACGAACGACTTCAGTGTGGACGTGCTGGCACTTGAACGGGCGTTGGATGGTGTTACACATTATAGGAGTAGTTTTGTACGAGAGTCGCAATAATAAGTTGAGGAGTGGATATAAAGATGATGCTGTTGATGAATTAAGCGCCTTGGGATCTTCCTGCGACCTGTGGTTATCATAGGAATGAGCACCAGGCTTTCTCGATCATGTATGATAGCGCCTTTCGACATACCTTGAGATTGGCGTTAGGAAATATATGTACGTAGGATATAGAGCAGGTGATGCTTTTGAGAGTTGTCTGTTAAAGTTGATTTCCGAAACGGCTAACTGCGAGAACGGAGAGCGAGGAAGGGGGTGGTGAGACGAAGGAAGGAGAGTTGGCCGAGATATAAGGATGGCGTCTTTTAAGAGGTGTGGAGTGAGAGACCTAAGGCAATAACCGCAGCGCGGATGATTCAGAAAGTATGTGGCTGTGGAAGAGAGGGGGATGAGCGATGGGATGAGCACAAGACGATCACTAAACTTTGACCGCCTTTAGCTAGTCCATCGAGGTTCGTCACTTCGAACTGTTTGTTACACAAAACGTGTAGATCCAGGGAAGGGGGCGTGCATCTAAGTTGAGATGCACAAACCACCGGGTTCTGACTGTGTGTCTGGACTGGATACCCTGACAGGAAATGGGCTATTATCGTGAGAATAGTAACAATACGTCCTTTCATACCCGAGTGCTGGCGCTACGAAAATGGTGCAACGTAGCAGAGTTCGGGTCTCCACCCACCTGTTGCACGAGTCGGTGAACATTAAGCGGCGCAATAAGATGGGATTCACACTAGCCTCCTTTTGTGTTAAGAGCTTTTCCCGCCTTCCATCGTAGCATAGTACAAAGTTGACCCGTCGTATCTGTGATGGTTACCCTAGCTTCTCGCAGCTTCCGTAACCCAAGAAGCACGAAGCCTATCGCGGGGTGGTCTATGGCACACAAATTCCTACACCCGGAAGCCTCGGCTGGTGATACAAAGCCGCGTTTGAGTCAAAGCTTGACGTACATGGTATGTACCACCCACTGTAATGGATAATGTGCCTGGAAAAGCTTAGTACCCTGAGATAGCGATTGAGCCTGTACACAGATATCGGCCTTTATGCGCGTTCGACTGCTAGGACAGAATAGGAGAAGCTTCGACGGCGCTTGCCGTCTCCGTCACTAGCGACACAGGGATACATAGCAGTCCTTCCACATGTATGGGGGCTGTCCCGCCCACCGTATCGCCGCTGCGCGAATCAACCCCACGACCTTCCTAGATTTCGAATCGGGCATGGTCGAACCAGAAAAGCGCCGTTGGGTTTTCATGGGAAGGGAAGCGACTTTTCGCAGGTATTGATTTCGCCACCTGTTGATCGGTGGCAAAGACCGTGACTGAATAGACTTGGCAAATAAATAAATCAAAGAAACTGGGAAGTATAATCTGAAAGACACATGTTGAGAAGACACGTTGAGACGTTGATCTTTATAGGAAGTTGGCTTGCATGGGAGCGTGGCAGCACGGTGGTAGTTGCACAAGAGGAGATGAAAGGATGCTCAGAAGGTGACGTGAGCAGGGTGTCGAATGCCAAACATTTGTCGCCGAGTACAGTTTCTACCCACTGTCCTGGGCCTTTGTGACAAGCGCTTTTTTCCCTTGGACTACAATCTCCAGAACTCTGGGTCCGAGTCAGACCTTGAAGCTATAGGATGCATTTCCTTACAGACCGTGGGTCTCGCTCCTCAATCTCATTTGGCGAGCATCGCATTTCCTGGCTGTCGTGGCACTGCTTGTTGACGCCGCGGTCTCGCCTCCGGTGTTGCCATCTCTCCGAAGTTGTGAAACGTCTGAAAACTTCAAAGAGCCATCTACCATTTGGTCTAGATGTTAATCTACCGCTCCAGCGCACACGCTCTCATGTGAAGAACCCGTCATTCTTCATGGCCGAAGGGACTCGGAATGGGATGAGTTGTTCGCCGCGGTTTCGAAGCATGAGGCTAGCGTCATTGGCAAAATCATTTCGAAGCATTTCAAAAACTGGGGCTGGCTTCGATGACATGTTTATTGTATTTGGACGCCCTGCATGATATGGACCTTCCCATGCGGCGAAGTTGCATGAGATTTTGCTGCTGCGCCTTGCATCTAGCCCTCCTGTCACCGCATAACTCCTCAAAGTTTACGCTATAGCAATAGATCGTGACATAATTATGCGAAAACAGACACGTACCTTGATCGGAGCCTCCGCCACACTTGCTGCAAATGACAATCAACCCGAACTTCGCCTTTATCAAGTCCGATACTATCGCAAGGGCAAGTTCAGGCTCGCGAACTTGGATGATATGGCCGTCGTATGTATGTCATCCTAACCTTTCGCGAGGAATCTTGAATTCCGCCTGTCATCAAATAAGAAGTGGATAGGTAGCGGTAGAGGAAGCGTTGTGGCATCCATGGACCAAAAAGGAAAAGGAAAAGAAAAGAAAAGAAAAGAAGAAGAAATGCCACACGAGGTGATACTATCCACATGTAACACATTTCAACGAACAAGCTTTCCGGCCGCCACTGGGAAACAAGAACCACGCACACAGTGACGCAAGCTTTTCGTTGGCATCACAGCCGCATCAGAAGGCTGCTAATGTACACCGTACATATCATGTGAGACGGGTAAAAAGTAGGGTAACTGAAATCAATATAAACTAATGTGCATGGGGCCCGAAGATAGAGGAGTCTACGCAACCGCTTCTGAATAGTGGCGTGTCGGCGTACTTGTATGTTCGCCACGGGTTTGAGGGACATTGCGTGGTGGTATCGTGGTATAACCAGCTTTCATATTGACAGTGTTATATAAAAATTTACGAAATGACGTTAACAGAGTGAAACATGCAGGGGCAGAAGTGGCGCAAGGGGGTGGCAAAACGTGCTCGGGGAAATTTAAAGGGATGTCTTGGCATGAGCTAACAAACAGGTTAAGCCGACACGACACGGCCTTTCAATCGGCCTATGTAAGCATTCCTGTATACGGTCGCGTGAACATTAGGGCCAACCTTCGTGACATCTTGGCTGTGTAAGAAGAACAGGGTCCAGCCAATTTCAATCAGTCAACATTGCAATTCGCTCAACTGCCATGCCTTACACCGTTAACAGTTCTCCGCCTCCTCATCCTTGACAGACCCATCTGATGCTCAAGGATTGTTATTCAGCTCTCGCCTCTCACTAGATTTCCTATCATTCTATGTCAATCTAGTAAGTGAGTTCCAAGTCATATTCTACCACTAGAGCGCCAGCTCTGCAGATTTCGAATAACATATCGACATAAATCCATGTCATGGAAGCGATTAAGATCACTCTAGAGCTATGGTGCTTTTGTAGGTGTGCATCTGCTTTAGGGTGATGGGCCCAATCTATAGATTGACCAAGTGTCTAGCAAAGTGCACGCGTCCTCTCCTTGATCAGGAGAAGTGTGGAAACCGCTAGATGCAAACTGTTCCAACTCTTCTATACCTTGACATGCTGGTGGTTGTGATTGTAAGCTACGCCCGGTTTCATTTGAAATTAGACTTTGCCCTTGGACGTATTCTACCTATGTGAGTGCTTGGGATGCGTCTGAGTATCTCTACAGCGCCTCGCTAATCGTAAAATTCCACAGGCGATCTTCGTCTGCCTGCTTCTCATCAATTTGCCTCCACTTATGGGCTCCGTGGCTTGTGTCATTTATCTCACTCCGGCACTCTCACTCGCAATCGCAACTGGAGAGACGACAACAGATTTTAGCCTTGGGTGCCTCCCTCCTATGACAAATCCTTATATGGTTTTGAGGCGATCCCTATACAGTGGCGTTTCAATTGATTGTGCACAGGCCTCTCGGACTTATTTTTGCTTAACACCGTAGTGCTCCTGACGCCCTCCATCGTTATCCCCTCCCGCAAAGCCATTACAACATGGCTCCTTCCCGCTCCTTGCGCCAAAAGTCTCGTACAGCGTCGATGGTCTCATCTACCAAATACTACGATGATTTGAGGAGGAGTGTCGTCCAGCTCCAGCCGGCAGACCAAGCTCTTTCAGTCCAGATCGCTACCGCTACCCCCACTCACCTCCACAGTACGCCTACTGCACGTACTTCTGAACATCTCAATTTCTCCGGAACTACCTTGGGCCATCTACAAGACTCCGCGAGCAACTCAAATGAACAATCGCAGCGAACCGGGGGCAGCAGCCCTTCAACGGGTGCCACCACTTCACCAAACATCAGTATCGCCACCTCCCCAACTTTTACAGTCGTCAACGAAGACACCAAAGGCTCCGATTATCTATTCAGCCAAGATCCACGTCTCATTGACCTGGCTCTATCTCATACAGCCCTCCAGGTCTTGGCAACGATGGTGAGCGGAACCATCTTCTGCAGAGTGCTCTCTCTAACTTTGACTTGTATTCCATTATTTTCAGCTTGTTGACGAGAGCAAGACTAATGCCGTGGTTTTGGGCCCGAAGTCGCCCGAGGTTTCACTATCTGGCCCATGCCGAGTAAGCCTAAGAGCCTCACCATCTCTCCACTCTTCTAATTATCTGCCCCTACCCTCCCCTCTGCATCAAGATAATCAAGAATGTCAACGGAGCCACGATTGGAGTGTTGCGCGAGGGTACAACGCTCTGCCAGGTATCTACTCCTTTGTCAACCATCACAAGCTTACCAGCCTTCCACTCACTCTCTGTGCGCGTAGATCATCGACTTGATCCTCCTACTCCCAGATCTGAATCTGAATATGGCCTCACCTGCTGCCACTAAGGGGGAAACGACCAGTCTACGAAACGACGACCCCACTCCCACGAAGAACCCTGTCGATCCTATTACAGTATCCACTCCACCGGCTCTCGGCTCTCAGATCGCTGCACCCAATCAGATCCTCGCCGACGACGCCATTCCACCTCTCGCAGCTTCCAAGAACTCAAAGCCCCTGGCCAAGAGCGGAACAGCAGAACACCAGCGTACGCGGAAGGCTGTCACTAGGAGAAGAATCCATGATTCTCTCATTAGCCTAGACAACACCAAGTCAAAGCCAGAGTCTCCTCCTACTGCCACCTCCACGGTCGCAGTTGACATGGCTTTCGCTCCTCCATCTCCCGCGCCAGGAATTGAATTGGATGGCGAGGAGGAGAAAGGACAGAGAACCCTTCAGGCGGAAGGGATAGAAGATGGAAACTGGGCAGTCTCGGACGATGTGGACAGGGACGACGACATCCCTACCCTCGAACGTGACGAGGAAGACAATAGCGCAGTCTACCATATATGTGATAGGCTCGCAGCTCTTATGCTGGCGGAGACGATTCAAAATGTTGGCTCCGTAAATCGATCAACAAACGCTGTCGATGGCACAATCTCCGTCACGGACGCGGCACGCCACAAAGTGCATGCGATAATGGATAGTACATATCCTATCGCAGGAAGCTTTTCATGGCAAGACGAGATGCAAGACGTTCAGACCGTCGATGAGCCGATGGAGGGCGTTGATGTTGCCGCGGTTCCCATGGACGTCACGGACACCGCTCTTCCCACAGCCAGTGACGTTGCTTTAATCGGCCCCTTTAACGATATGCTTCGTGCCGAGGAAATGATGCAGAGGGTCCTCGTGACAAACTCCGACAAGGTCATTACCATGGAAGAAGGACAGCAGGCCGAAAGTAGGGTGGTCATGGACACCCTTCAGCGCTCGGAGGAGTTTGACGCGACCCTAGCACGGATGGAGGATACCCAGCAGTATAGTGTGATCCTAACCCCTTCCGCCATGGAGGACATTGAAGAAAGCCTCGCGCCGATGGATCTGTCTGATGGCCATGAGCATCGACAACCCGCAAGCACCACGTCGTCGTCTATGGTTGTGGCCGCCCCTCACGTTCAAGCTGTTATCGCGGCCACCACTGTTAAGCCTGCTATCCTCATCGCATCCTCAGCTGCATCCGGAACTGTCGGACCCCAGATTGTGGGATGGACCAGCACACCGAACATGGCCTCCACCCCTGTTCCGACCTCCTCGGTCCCTGCTTCTACCGTACCGGCAAACACCGAGCTTGTGTAAGTCAACATAAACAATCGGGGTGGCAGTCACTGACAACCTATTCGCTTCTAGTGCTCCGGTTATATTGCCTCCCTCCATACCCACAGGCCAAAGGCCGGAACGCAGAAACGTGAGAACTCGTGTAAATCATACGAAACTGGGACAAATGGATAAGTTCCATCCAAACACACAGTACACTGTGCGTGGCAGCGCCCCGCCCGCGCGTTTCGCTGTTATCGAGCCCTCAGAAGACGAAAGCTCTGTCATGGAAACTGACTCGGAAGAAGTCCCGGCCAACATTCAAAGCGTTGCGGGTGCCCCTGTTCCAGCTAACTCTCAGGCCGGGCCCTCCACAATTTCCACTCCTCTCGCCATTGAGGGCGACAATCGCCATCGCAAGACCCAGGCGTTCTCGCCAACTTCAATCGTTGGAAGAAAGCGCTCAAGAGAAGAAGCATTGGATAGTGAGAATGAAGACAACACACGGGTCTCGAAGCGCCACAAGGTAAGCATGAGTGACATCCACTAGAAACTGACCAATGGCTCAAGGATCTCTCGCATGCAGATGACAAACATCAGTCTTGATGGCACCAACCAACATGAAGTTGATACTTCCGGCGACGCTTCTTTGCTAATCCAATTAGTCGGCTCAAATCCGGAAACTGACGTGGTAGTGCCTTCGCCAACTGCTCAGGGCAACCAAGGGGATATAGTGTCGGCGCCTGGAACTACTATCGGCTCGCAGACGACAGTGACGGCGCCAGCGGCCTCCCTCGTCAGTATCGGCAAGCGGCAAAGGGACGATACGCCTGAGGATGACCGGAAGATGAATGAAGCTAGGGGAGAGCCTAGTGCTGTCGCACAAGACAAAATCGCAAAGGTAGGTGCTTTAGCACCAGCCCAGTCGTCGCTTGATTCTCATAACTTGTTGTCCAGCGTCTGCGTCTTTCTCAGGACCAATCTGCTAGCGTCAGGAAAGGCAAGGTCTGGCCATCTGGGCGACGATAGTGACTGTTATCGAACTCGCGCCTTCAGTCGTAGCCTGGAGCTTCTGGGCGCCGGCTACTTCCCTCCATTTTTATCTCCGTTGACATTTATACCTTAGCTCATTTGCAATTCTCCTTCCTCCATTTTCAATTTTCCATATTTCTACCCCCTATTGCGGTCCTTTGAGGCCACAACACCCCTCTGCCAAATCAGTGCGTCCATGATCTTGATACCTCTCAAATAGTGAACGCCACTGACCGAAGACTTTTCCACTCAGGTCTGTGATAGTCTCACGTTTCATTCCTCCCTGTTCATCCACCTCGCCATCTACCGCCCTTTCGAGTCTGCAAGACAATCACTCCTCTCTACCGACCAAGTACGCAATTCATCTGACTAATGCTGCTCTGTACCTGACAGTAATCGACTCTCTAGGCCCGGATCACCTTCATATCACTCACTCTTCACGATTATCCCTTACCTTCCCCTGTTTCGCCATCATATGCATCTGCCATTCGGTCCACAAGGCAAAAACACACACCTGTCTTGCCAGTGAGTAACCGTTCCTTGTCCCGTACATGGAACTCCGATCTGAGCACATCTCTCCCACAGTCGCCCCTCCGCCCTTTCATTCCACATTTCTCTCTTGACTCTGAACTCTCCGCGCATCCCTCGTGTAAGGCAGTCATCACTCTCCGCTCGATCAGAGACTCACGTCCAATAAATCTCTCGCTCATGCAGCTGCAATACCATTTTACGTCTTATTTTTGGTCGATCCTCGTCACCGCTTGCATGTTCTTACTCCTTGGACCCAACCTACGAGACCATTCTAACAGTATGTTGTCCAGTTTCCGTCTCCTGATCTTCTGGCCTAAACTAAATCTACTCTTAGATCTCCGGCGCCGCCAGTTGCTTTGTATAATTTATTGCATCCGGAGATAACCATAGGATGTATTCGCCCTCCCGAAACCGTCACCTCAAGCTTTGCTTACAACGCCCGCTCCACCACAACTGTTCTCCGGCTTCCCATCGATCTCATCATTTCCACTCTCGATCCCAGCTGTGCATATTCCTATGGAACTTAGGCTCCGCCGTCATCCTCTGGTGACGGTTGTCGAGCGCCAACGGTGTCAGAGTATCCGGCCCTGAGGTCGCTGTAGACGGAGCACCCGAGTCTCGATTTCATCAATCCTAGAGGAAAAATACGACGAATTCCCATTAAACTTGGAGGAGATTTGATAAGGTGCTGTTGATTGACGGGAAACCGTGTCACACGTGGCGTGGTCTGTTTTTGTCAGAATTTCTTGGGTCGCCTCCGTTCTCGGTCTGGAATCCCTTCATTGGACCTGGCAACCAGCCGCTCTCCGAACGGTTCGTTATTATGAAAATGATCTGTAGATGACCCCAGAATTCACATATGCCTTGATTGTTTCTAGTCAAGCATGAGATTATCCGGACAATCGCCTACCGATCTTCCCGTTATCAATACGCTGTTTCCCTCTACGCCTGTCCCGATTTCGTACCGTTATGGGTATTGTCAACAAGGCGAGGTACAGCAAGCAGCTCATACATCACTCGGTATGTCTTCATTTCAATCCTCAAAACTGAGTCAGACCTAACCATAGGTGAACTGTTTTCAGTGATTATGTGCTTTCGTCTTCGAGTAAGCTCCAACAGACTCTGGTCTTCCTTGCCTTTCTGGCGAGCTCTCCCTCCCTGGTTCGATCACCGCTCATTTGTGAGGTAGCAAGTTCGCCATTCATATAAACGATTATCTGACGCCAGTTCAAATCAGATTGCGCATTTCATTGGATACTGTTTCCAAAGCGCTCGTCTCCATTGCCTCTTCGCGTATCACCTATAAAACCAACGCTTATACCACCACCTTACCACCGCAGGCAGCCCGCGTCTTT
Source organism: Tulasnella sp. 332 (assembly GCA_019632285.1). Classification (NCBI taxonomy): domain Eukaryota; kingdom Fungi; phylum Basidiomycota; class Agaricomycetes; order Cantharellales; family Tulasnellaceae; genus Tulasnella; species Tulasnella sp. 332. The sequence continues at coordinate 21,325 of WSTV01000043.1, read as the reverse complement.
CCTTGATGGATTCATTCTCTCTTTTTTGCTATACGACTCGCCGCATTTCAAGCATTTCTCCACCCCATAGCCAGCAGGACAAAATCACTTCCGGCTGCACCCCACTCCACTCGTCATGTATAGCGTCTTTTCACCTATCACTCGATTTCTTCATCATCTTCTTAGGATAGTTTCCTTACTAGGTGGTACCGTTTTGAATCACATACATCAAGGATTCTACGGGCGAAGCCTTCGGTCGCTTGGAGCTTTCGGGATAATTGTGTTAGGGGACCATCCCAAGTGTTAGCAGAACCCTCTAGAAAACGCGGCTCATGACACAGCACAGGCAGCCATGCTCATCGCAATGTCACAATCTTTGCAAGGTGAGTCTCGCGACAAAGTCCACAAGTCCGGACGACCGGATCATGAATAAAGATTCTGGTCGGAGGGCATGCGGGAGTGGATAATCTATCTTAGATATTCCGCGCCACTGTCCCCCGTAGGTTCTAATAGAGAATAGGACCAGTATTGATGAAGGGGGCGTAATCGGAGAGGACTCGCTGGATGGTCGAATATATTGCGTCGAGCTTGATAAATAGTTCAGGCTGCGGGACATTCCTAACAGCGAATAAAAAAAAACATTAATACTCAAAAAGCTGGTTGGTCGATATAACTTACGATTCCCAGTTTTGGACAAGAGATCTACAGTTAACCATCGTCGGATTGGTGATAGGAATGAGCCTGAAATCACCCCCGGTTAACAGAAGGAAACTTTTGAGCTGGTCTTTGACGTCGGAAGGCAACGCTGAAGAACTGTATTAACGGAATTCCCTGCGTTAATGTCTGAAGGTGGCAAAGAGGAACGTTACAAATAGGTCAGCTTCACTTACAATAGTTCGTCTATTCCCTTGAACACTGCATTCCACTTCGCGGACTCCATATCTAACCAGATCTTCTTTTGTTTCGCGGCCAAATCGCGGCTTAAGATGAGATGGTCGCTGAAAAAAATAAGACAGGCATTAGTTAGGAGTGCCTCCAAAGTTTATGAGATGATGACGCACTGCTCAACGTCGCCCTTCCGCGTGATAGAGCCCTTGCCAAACGACCGGTGGTCCTTGGTGGCAACGGTATCGAGCACCGCCATGAAGGCATTGACGTCTTCCAGCACAAGGTCTTTGTCGGCTTTGGTAACCTTTTTGTTCGTACTGCAAAAGATAACAAGTGATACATCACGCCTCTTGTCTTGACCCTACGCATCCTATTGATGTCCGAGCTTGCTCACCTGAAATCGTTGATCCTGTTGACCGTAACACTCCAAAGTCCAATGTCTCTGTACCCTTCTGGATACAGTACACCACGAGCAACGAGTTTGAAAGGCGAAGACAGAGGTGCCGACAAAGTAGGCACAGCGACGGTGAGAGCCAGCAGTAAGGCAGAGGATAGCATGGCCACAGAGTTAATTATGGCGACGGACGTCAGTATGAGATCAGAGATTGATTGATAGAATAAAATTAAATGTGCCTCTCATATATGTTACGGATCTGAAGCTCACGACATCGTAACGTGTCGGCAAACTCTTTTAGCTGGGTGCGCGCCGCATAGTCCCCCCTCGGTTAAGGTGCGTAATATTCGGCAATGCTAAAGACAACAGAAAGCTGTAGCCAGAGAGCGATGAGGTAAGTAGGCAGTGTCCGCAATAGGCCTCAACAGACCAGACAATGGCTCCTTGTTGTTGGTTGACGGACTGGGCGGCACAACGGGCGGCATGAGGTAGCACAAGAGATTGGTTCTTGCCCACTCACCCCTAGACGCTGCAAGGTATCTACGCTCTACAAAAGGCCTAAGTAACAAATTCTCGACAGGTGAATAGGAATTCGCGAGGCTGCTGCGTATCGACCGTTTCCTGCATGAATATGAGGAAGCGGGTGGAGTTTGCCTCACATCTCATCTTCGAAATTTGAGCTCAGTCCAATGCTATCCCGCTTCATTCTCACGCGTAGTTTCCATGGACCAGGGCATAATGGTTTGCCGACCAAGTGTCTATCATCTCTTCGCTAATATCGAGACTCCGTTCTTGGCGATCGCAACATGTTAGGGCCTCTACCAGTGGTCAACACTGATGCCCCAAATCTGAGTTCTGCGGCAACACCATACCCAACGACATCTCCAGCCGTGGTGGGGGTGAAAGAGGACTAACATTTCGTCGGGGAGCTTCTAGGCCTGCTTGCCAAGCAAGGTTACGAGTTCCCTCAATTCGAGTTTGGGGAGTTGATCGGTACCAAGCGGCTCCAGATCCTGCGAAAGCTTGGCTGGAGAATGCACCCCTAGCGTTTGGCTTGTGAGAGATACAACGGGAGCAAGTTTACCTAGCAGATTGCCTAAATATGCACTGACCTATCTAGCATACGCAGCAAACAACGTTGCGTTGCTATCAAAGCTATGATAGGACAGTGCACCTCTCTGCTTAAACAAGGCTTTACTTCCGAGCTTGACGTTATGCTGACGCTGGCGTTGGATACAAAGGCTGAGAGCCACGGCGAACTTCACTGCGCCATTCCTTTGGTTCACTTTTACCATCCAAGAAAAAGGGGGGGGAACCATATGTGTCTGGTTTACCATGTATTTTCAGGGAGCATGCCAGATCTGTGTGGTATGTTTCCAAACGAGATCGTTCCTATACCCGTCATGAGACGTGTACTTCAACATGCGCTGCTTGGATTGGTACATCTTCACAGCTGCAATATCGTCCATACAGGTGAATATGTATAACTCCACCCTCCCTTGCCGTTCTTAGGCTATAATATTGGATAATCATTGAGATCTGAAAGGCGATAATATTATGACGCGGCCACCGCGAGAGTCTGCTCGCGACGTTGGAACGCTAATCCGCGATAATCCGTCCCGCCAACACCCACCCGAAAAGAGTTGGAATTCTGAGGCCCAGTCTGCCTTTTTGCCGCTAATCTTGTCTTCAAATCCTGAGAAGGTTTGTCGGAGTACATTTTTCTTGGTGGATTGTTGAAGGGGTAAGGGCCGTCCACCCAATCCTCCTTTTAACATTACTTGACTCACGGGAGGTGTTGATTCCGGCTCAATTTAACCGTCAACAGACTACCGATGAGATTTGCATGTACAGATGCGACCCCCGGAGATCATTCTAGGGGGTCCGTGGGAGACAAAAGTCAACGGTTGGGCTTTTGGATAGTTGGTAACGGCTCCTCCTTTGACTATCTTGGTCTCATCTTCCCCTGATATCTACATGTAGGTTTCAGAAGTCGTCACCGGAGGCCACAGTCTCTCCTCGCACTGAGATACAACCATAACCCTGAGCAAACTCACTTGATCCAAATGGTCCTACTCGCTAAGGAGTCATTCACGCCTGAAGAAATCCAACAATCCCAGCATGCCGAAGAGTTTTTCCACGAGAATTGTGTCCCTGGTTTTCCTTCTATATCCCCGCTCCTTTGTCCTTGACTATAGTCCCGCATTGCGTAGGTCATCCGAAAATGAAGGAGGTGGCCAGGCGGATCACCTTAGGAACCGAGGTGGAAAAGTATAAGGCGATGGGGCAAGAAGACTTGAATGGGGAAACCAGCTTGATGGCCAACTGTATCCGTCTGGACCTGGGTGATCGCGCTGCAGCGGAAGAACTGCTCACAGACCCTTGGCTTCAACTCGAACAACTGTGCAACATATTACGCAATCATTCTCGCCAAATTTGGGACGCCGCAAACGCCTCGCCCTGAACCTTAAGAATTAGATGTAAGGGTGTCCTCTTCAGGCTCGCAAGAGATGCCTGTTTCGAACCAACTAACGTAAGAGGATGCGATGATTTCATTACAGCATAGCCGAAGCCTGTAGATAAAGTTGACTGCACGTTGACTGTGATCTAGTGAAGGACAGAACCAAGCATAATGAAGGGGTCGTAATCGGAGAGGAAGTGTAGAATGATTGTGCTGATCGTTTCAAGCTTGATGAATAGCTCTGGCTGCGGGGTTTGTCTGAACAGCAAAATCAAAGGGTGCTTCAACATTTGGATAGTTGCTTCCTGCTCAAAGCCGACAGGACGTACAATTTCCACCGATTGACGACCATTCTACAATCCGTCACTGTTGGGTTACTTGCAGTGACGGTTCCGAAGCCACCGCCAGCCAAACGAAGGAAATCACCGAGGGGAACTTTGAATTCGCTAGGGGTTTGATGACTGTACATTCACCGGCGTCAGTAACGAACAGCAAAGCCTTAAAGTGTCCAGCTTCACGCACAACATTCCCTCTATCTCCGAAAACACTGCATTCCACTTCGCGGACTCCATGTCCACCCATATTTTCTCCTGCTTCTTTGCCAAGTTGTTAATTTGGCTCTGGGCGAGGTGACGGCTGAACAGGTATGGCAAGTATCAGTTTAGAGTAGCGCAAAGGTAATAGAAGATGCCGTCCGAGAAGAAATGAGACTTACGACCGTTCCATGCCATACTTCCACATAACAGACCATTGAGAGTCCCAGTCAAAACGCTCGTGGCTTGGGGTAACATCGAACGCGAGGGCCATTACAAAGGCTTTTACATCGCTCATCACAAGGTCCTGATCGCTTGCGGTGACCTCTTTGTTCTGGCTACGAAGAATGAAGAAATTTGTGTTAGGCTCTTCGGCTAGAGTTTGTAAGTTTTAATAGCATGTCAATGGAGAGCTGTGCTCACATGAAGTCTTCAATCCTGTCAACCGTATCACCCCAGAGTTGAATGTCCCGGTACTCACTCACGTACAAAATACCACGGGGAACGAGCTTAAGGGGTGGTGATACAGGTGCCGGGAAACCAGGAACAGCTGCGATAACTAGCAAGAAGGCAAAGTACAGCATGGCTACGGGACCAATGATGGTTAGTACAAGAGACGTGCTGGAGGATTTTGGGCTGATGGAATGGAAATCGGGAAGCCCTGCCTCTCAAATAAGCCAGCTAACGCTGTGATCCGAAGATAGGCGACATCTCACAAGGCATCGGCAAGCTCTCTTTGGAGTGCACACTGAAGCATCCGGGGTACCTACTTTCCCGTTCGGTTAAGGATTAAGACCTTCAGTGAGACTGAAGGTGAAGGTGGAATTGTAACGATGGGAGATTGCTGCTAATGATCTCATCTGGCAGACAATATTCGGCCTTTGCCTCTGGAGCTTCGGCTCTTGAACTTGGTGGTGGTACCAGTGACAGACAAAAGTCGGACAAGTGTCCGACGCGAGTAGCCAAGATCCAGGTGCGGTACTTGGTGTGAACCAAATTACCGGGGTTACACAGCAAATTTCCTTGCGGCGTGGGTGGCTGATTCGTAATTCAAGCCACTGCTTCCAAGCCTTCGAGCACTAGCAGATTAAAACAGTGACTGCCCGTTTCACTTGGAAATCATCCAAGACGGCGCAGTTAGTCAAAGGGGCAACTTACGTAGGAAAGTTGCGTGGGTTTCGGAATCGTTGTTGAGATTTTTTGAGGAGCCCATTCAGGTCCTCGACAAGTCCTCGAACCTCTCGCCTCACGCGCTGGACATACATATGCCCTGCTCCTCAGCGGGTCGTCTGCGATCATTCCCTTGGCGGTGTGTATGTATTCCCTCCACTAGTTGTAGATATAGGCTCTTTCTTGCCCTTTGCCTTTTTCACAAGAATATTGCCTATGTGTTGGGTGGCGGTCCGCATGGCGCCTGCGCCCCGGCATTGTGGGCAAGGTATCCAGGAATGCAAGCCTTGCTAATGTGATGAACCTAAAGACTATGTATAGAGTTCCTCATTTATTGTGTGACTCCGATGAGAGAACTTGCTGCGGCCTAGGAGCTGATGCCACGAATCGAGCTCTGGCGATCATTTGATACCACAAGTTTTGCATTTTGTTTTGTTTTATCGTTTGTTGGATCCTCCATAAGTGTCATAAATTTGAAATTATGAGGTTTTTATTAGATACTTGGATTAAGGGGCATACCGGGACAAGAAACCTAGTTTGATAAATCATCACTGTTGTTCTCAAAAAATCACAACAATGACACTACTCGTTAATCAGAGCCGGGCCTATATTGATGATGGGGTTGTACTTGGCCAGAACTTGCTGAATGGCCCAATATGTGTCATCAAGCGCGGTGAATGTCTCTGGCGCTGGAGTTTTACTAGTAGCAAAAGGGGAAGGTCATGATTAGTTCGGTCGAATGACCCGGTCGTGACCCTGAGCCAGCAGAACTTACTATTTCCATCCATGGACGGCCATCTTGCAGTTTGCTAATGGCTCGCTGATAATACTGGTCTTGATGCGAGGGCCAGCCGAATCAAAGAACTCTCCGAGTAGCTCATTGAAGTCGGCAGGCCGCTCCACAGGGCTATAAATGGGGCCCCATCTGTCAGTTCCAAGCGGCCATCGCAGAAGGAGGCCTTAAAATCCGTTCCAGTATCCACGTACAATATTTCTTGTATCTCATTGAACAGTCCGTTCCACTTTGCGGACTCCATGTCCAACCAGATCTTCTCTTGCATCCCTTCCAGATCTTTAATATGATGAGCAGTTAGGAGATGGCTAGGTAGATATCGCAAGCATCAGTCTCGAATAACGCAGAGATCGTGGAAGATTCCGTCCAAAGAGGACGGTAGGACATACTACTCATGGACGCCATTATCCCATTTATCAGACCATGTAGACACGAAGCCAACGTACCCGCCGCCTTCCTCAACATCGCTTGCGAGGTTCCGTACGAAGCTGTTGACATCCGTCGACACTAGATCCTGATCGCCTTGGGTAACCTGAAGGTTTACTCTGCGAGAAACGTTAGAGGAAGGGGCGTGGTCAAAATCGTTTGTTCTGGGTCTTCCACATTCTTTGAGCCAAAGAGTTCTTCTCACTCAAAGTCTTTGATCCTACCGACCGCATCAGTCCAGAGTTTCCTGTCCCCGTACCCTTTTGGATACGGTGCTTCACCACGGGAAACGAGCTTGAGAGGTGAAGATGTAGGTATAGAGAGAGCAGGCGCGGCAGCGAGGGCCAAGAGGAAGGCAGAGTAAAGCATGGTTGTCGAATGTAAAAACCCGACGGAGGGTCTTGGAAGGATGGATGAGAGGATGAAGCTCAAAAAACTGCATCCTTATACCTTGGTGAACGTATCTATAGATATGGGGTATCGTGAGGTGCAACCAAAATTTTGGAGGACTCTAAGCGAAGCCAGCCGTCGCATGTGTCCGCCTGGGTCGTAACTTGAGTAAAGTCCAGTGACATCCGGCTACATAAAAAATGGATTATCTCTTGACTTTCAATAGTGAGATTGGATCTGGAGTACACACTGTTGACAACGTTCTGAGGAGCGTCCGTAACGAGCCCTGGTAACGCTCTACACAGCCGATTGGAGTGTGGACATGGGAGCCGAAAGAGCATAAACTTATGACGGGATGTGGAGAATAATTTCGCAGAGGGATGTGTACTTCAACCTTATCAGACTCAGTGCCAGTGCTGATTAGTGCGTGACTCTCACGGTCCGGAACCCTTCCTCCAATCTGACCAGGACGACTGGTGGCCTTAAACCCTCCTTGATGAGAGCGGACAGCCTACCTCTTATAATTATAAGAAATAGTGTGTCAATCGGTATCAACACCATCTGCCATGTTATGCGCTGCGCCCTTTCAGGACCTCTTGTTAACAAGCTCAACTTCGACGATAGCCTGTCGTCCATACATACTTCCGGCTTTCGTACGCCTAGCGTATAACATATTTGAGGTATGATAATTGCTAGAGTAACCAGCCTGGCCGCCATTTTATGAATATACTCCCATCCCTCTGTACTCCCTTCACCTATGTACTGGAGCGAGTCTTAAACATCTATCAACAAAGCACATTTAATAATAAGGCTCTGTCCAAGAATGGGTTTCTTTTGCATATACCTTTATCCGTACGTTATCACTCGATCGTTCGAACTCACCGGTGCTCATGTGGGCGGGAAGAATGTACGACATCGGCAGACTGCGCCCTCATGATGCGTCAATCTGCTTCCGGCAGTTGATCTAAAGTTTCGCCTTCTTGGTCTGAAGAACTTTATGACGGCAACTGGGGACTCAGGAGTCAGAGCCTCGATCCACACCGGAAGAAAACCATAGGCTCATACTACCGGGATCCCACCACGGCCACAGGCTCACTGTACGAGACTGGGCTAGAACAATTCTCCATTATTAATAGTTAGGAGTTGGTTCCGGGAGGGGTCGTGGCGTTTCGATCTTTCACCGATGCAATACCGGGGTATCACGATGGGATGCCGATTCCACTCCAGACGCCATTGTCGGAGTAAACGGGCGATGCAGAACTCCTAGGGCCCCTCGCTTAGATTCAAGAAGTGTTCGCTGTTTGTGTCCATGACGAGGACGAATGGCCCAATGGACTGGCAGCTTTGAAGGGTGGAGAAAGGCATCCCAGGGCTCTGTGTTTTTCCAGGCACCATCGTCTATCAGTTCCATCCGTCGCTTCTCGGGCGTGCGTGTCATTGATTATCTTTCCTTCCCTTTCCTGTGAGAGCGATGTATGATGACAGGCGATGAGTACTTATAGTGGAGGACGGAAAGACCAGCCAGTCGGAGGAAGCGGGCTGTTTTCAGCCTTTACTCCTCATCATGGATATCCCCACCCGATGTTATGTATCAGCTGTGGCGTTCTACATCTCGGCCCTGAACGTATGCTCCATCAATTGGTCTTCTGTCGCAGGAGTCATTACAGGCAAAGTGAAGTCTAATGACGTTGAGCGCCGATGGATCGCCACACATGCCCAGATCATGCCTAAGGCCTAAAGTAGTAGTATCACTAAATGTAAACAGTCACGTCTGACTTGGACCATACCTGTGATTCGCCCGTTCATGAAAGGACTCTGACTATCGCAGGTTGAGCTGGAGCTTCTGAACCCCCAACCCCCCCGGTCGTTCGCGAGGCAGTTCTCAAGAAGCCGCTACAACAACAGTTCATTGGATTCTTGCCTGAGAAATATGGTACATCCCAAAAACCTTCATTCGCTCGCCCGCTATCCGGCGACCGCGAATCCCCAAGGACGTCATTCGCAGGCACAAGCGGCTTTTACATAAGCCGTGCGAGCCTTTCCCGCATAGCCCACTCGCAATCCCGACTGGTCTTTGTGGCGCATCTAACCACCATCCACCACCGACTGCCTTCGGACGACTAAGTAATGTTTAGAGGTGCTACGAATCCTTACGACGAACCTGTCGGTGAGCACACAATCTCTTATATGGGCCACTGGAGGGCCGACGTAATTGACCACCGGACCAACCCTGTGACCCGAATTAACCAGCTAAGACCACGGATGAGAATTTGACAGGCGAGAATTGGGAGCTGATCCTCAACCTATGTGACAAAGTCTCCGATGAGGGGGAAACCGGGTAAGTTCGAGGTTTCAAATAACTATCTGGACCAGACTTCGTTGCGGGGCGTTTGATCGATGATGATATTTCGTTACTCATTGAAATCCTAAATTTGTTATTTGTATTCATCAGTGCCCGAGAAGTCATCGCAGCACTGGTCAAGCGTCTCACGCATCGGAACCCAAATGTCCAACTGTACTCTCTATCACTCGCCGAGGCTCTTTCGAAGAATTGTGGGCTAGAGATCAATCGAGAGATCGCATCACGGGCGTTCACTGCGAGTCTCGAGAGGCTCATAACTGATCGGGTAAGTGACCAAGACCTCGCGATACATTGGTGCTCTAATTTTGACCATTGATCATGATAGACGTCGCACGACAAAGTCAAGAAGCGTACATTGGCCATGATCCAGCAATGGGCTTCAGAGTTTGAGAACGATCCCACTCTGGGAATCATGGAAGAATGCTATCAGGGCTTGAGAGCGAAGAGTACATCCTTATCCATATATCAATCTATCTTGATTGTCCATATGTTGATGTTCCCTCCTTTCTAGACTACAAGTTCGACTCGCTCGTCGAGCCTCCCCCAGAAGTGGACGACAGCATCAAGAAGAAGGAAGAGGAGGAGCTGCAACGCGTTCTGGAGCTGTCTCTTGTCGACAAAGGTGGTCGAAATCAATGGTACAGCGGTGGGTACGTCGCCGGAGGAGGAGCTGCTGCATCCAGCGCCAACGCCGGAGCATCTGGTTCCCGTAACGCATCAACGACGAACCTCAACAACCATCATCCTCCGGCAGGCTCGTCATCCTCCGCAGCAACCCCCGGGACGTCCTCGTCCAAACCCGCGGTTTCCAAAGCTCCCGCTACTACGGCCCCGAGCTACGCGTCCGTCGTACCGGCCAAGAAGCACTCTATTGAACAGCCTGCGGTGTCTAGCCCTGTTGTCGCGTCTTCTGCTGCTTCGGCTTCGGTCACGGCTTCCCCGAAGAGCGGTACCAGTAACCTGGTGACCCGCGTTCGGGCCTTACACTCATTCGAGCCGACGGAGCTAGGCGAGCTGGCTTTTGAGAAAGGTGATATTATCAAAGTTGTGGACCGTGGCTACAAGGATTGGTGGAGGGGGCAGCTGAAGGGCAAAACAGGTATCTTCCCTGTGAACTATGTGGTGAGCCTCGCACCATTGTTGGGTCTATCGAAAGTCGAAGAATTATCACTGAAATGGTCTCTCGCTTGATAGGAACCACTACCAGAGCCGACCCAAGCTGATATCGCGCGAGAGGTCCAAATGGAGATGGATGTATTCACTCAGGCACCGAGTATCGACAAGCTGTTGACGATGCTGCGGGGTCTTGACCCTCTGAAGGACAATCTGGCCGACAATGACGAGCTCCAGGTTTGTTGGGATCTACACAGACGGCAAGACGTGGGCTGATCATATTGCGATATAGGAATTATACCGTCAAAGCATGTCCTTGAGGCCCAAGATTGTGAAGTTGATCGATAAGTATACTCAAAAGAGAAGTGAGTCGTTGTTGTCCGCCAAAAATAGATTGGACTGTGCTCACTCATATTGTTCTTATCCATGCAGTTGAGCTTAGCTCCATGAACGACAACTTTAAGACGGCCAGACAGATGTTCGAAGCCATGATGGAAGAGAGTCTAGCGAAGCATAGCCCGGGTGGTCAGCAACTAAGCCAGATTCTTCTGCCAATCTATACTGATATCCAGTCTTTCATACGCGTTCTCATCTTAGTCATGTACGATTATCGCCAACCAGGGCCTCCCCAGGCGTACGACTACGGTCAGCAAGGCTATGGGGGTTGGAATCAAGGCCCGTACAATGGCCAGCCGGCCCAAGGTCCTCCTCCAGTCTCGCAACCGCCATATCCAGGGTACCCACAATCCGGACCGCCTCAAGGTCCTTACCCACCTGGCGGTACACAGGATTACGTCCAGGTTCGTTTTCTTTGCAACGGCGGTAGCTGTAAAGCTTACATGTTGACATATCGAAAATCATTAGCCCTACGGTCCCGCACCGCCTATCGATCCTCAGTCCGCGTACGTGCAACAGTATGGACCACAGTATGGACAACAACCTCCGCCTGCTCCCTATCAGCTTGGCCCCGAGCAGCAACAGCAACAGCAACAGGGCCAGCCTCAGGGGCCGCCTCAGCAGTACGGTGGGCAAGGATATCAACAATACGCTCAGCAGCCCCAGCAGCCAGGCCAGGCGCCGCCATCTCAACAGCAGCAGCAGCAGCAACCACCTCAGCAGCAACAGCCGCCTCCTCAACAGCAACAGCCTCCGCAACAACAACAGCAGCAGCAGCAACCTCCTCAGCAGCAAGCAGGGCCACCAGCCTATGGACAAGCGCCGGCTCAAGGCGCGCCTGCACCAACCGTGAGCGGGTATCAGTCCCCTGCTGCCGGAGTACAAAGCGGTCACGAGGCTGGATACGGAGCTGCAGCCGCCGCCGCCGCTGCAGCTGCCGGCGCAGCTGCGTTACGTCCTACTGCTCAACAACACCCTTCGTCGACGCAGGCGAATCAGCAACCGCGATCCTCGTCGATGGATCTATCTCAACAAGCCTCTCAACAAGCACTGCAGCAGCAACAACCTCAGCTGGGACCGCAGCAAGATCAGGCAAGCGCACGTCCCTTGTCGCAGGCTACCTCAGATCATCAGCAGCAACTTGGACCGTCGCAGGAGCAACAGAGACAGGAGCCGCCATACGTATGGTCTGCGACCGCTCAATATCCTGATTCCGGCGCACAGGCTTGGGCACAATGTAAGCTGATGGATAATACGTTGATGCTGAAGACGTGGCTGACTCTCCAACTTGATTTGATGCAGATTACGCTATGGGAGGCACTGATCCTGCTGGACGCGTCTACTTCACACCAGAATCGCTTCCGCCCGAGGGCTCAATCCAACCACCCCAATCTGAGCCGCAGGCGGAAGGCGGATCTGGACCCGTCTTGCAGTAAGGTCAACGTCGAAGCATTCGCAGGACTGTCACAAACATGTTCATATCTGATCTACTGGAGGTGCAGGAACGGACATTATTTTAGCCCTTCTCCTAGACGTGAATGAATGCTCAATTACATATCCTCCGCATCGCGCTTCCATTGGCAGCGGTGTCCACGATGACTCATAAACCACGCGTGGCGGCGAATCTAGCCTCATGCCCTTTCAACTCACATCTCAGTTTCAACTACAACCATTCACCCTCACCCAATCGTAGCTAGTTTTTGAGTTCCGTACTAAGTCAGTGGCCATGGCTAAGAGTGAGTGAAGGCTAGGACTTACTGTGCCTAGTCCTGATTGTGAGAAGGCTGACTGTATCTGATCCACCCCGTCTCTTTGCAGTCCCGCGTAACTTCCGATTATTAGAGGAGCTTGAGAAAGGAGAGAAAGGGATCGGTGATGGATCCTGCTCTTACGGATTGGATGATGGAGACGATATAATGATGAGCTCCTGGAACGGAACCATCATTGGACCTGGCCATGTATGTCGTCGTTATCCATGTGTGGCGGACCTTTCTCTGTCCCCAGCTAAAGCATCTACGCCACCTATCTGCTTCCTCCCAACATCATTGCGTTATTTATTAGACGGTCCACGAAAACCGTATCTACAGCCTCAAGATCTCCTGTGGACCATCCTACCCAACGACGCCACCTGATATCTCGTTCCTGTCGAGGATTAATCTACCTTGCGTCAACGCCTTGAATGGTAAGGTCGATCCTTCCAAGTTGGGCATATTGGGGAACTGGAGGAATACGAATACGATGGAGAATATCCTGGTGGAATTGAGAAAGTGAGAGGCGTTCTTTCTCTTTCCGTCTCTTCGCACTTGTTCACATTTTCGTCATTTCCCCTTTCGCATTCCCTGACCTTTACCTTTCTCCGTTACTCTATTGGTGCAGGGAGATGGCTTCGCCTACTAACAGGAAACTCCCTCAACCTCCGGAGGGTTCGACGTATTAATAGCGATGTACTTGAAAGTTGGCGGGAATGGGCATGGAGTTGCACTCCCCTTGCTGATGGATTGAAGCAATGCTATGGCCTTGGATCAGTACTAGTGCCAATGCTTTGTCCATTGTATCGCCGCCATCAATGGCACCAGTGCCTCCTTTACTCGACTCGCACCAGCTTTGCGCGTCTATAAGGCGCTGACTAAGCCAATATTGGAATATAGACCAAAGTCTAGATAGCCTCGTAGAGCCGAATCTACTGCGACACCATACCGCATATGGGCATACTTAAGCGAGCATGAAGCAAATAAGACGGAAGCTTCCCAGCTTTCAGCGTCAAAGCTGTGCCCCATGGATGCCACCGACACGTGTTTAACCGTCGTCATTCCTTAATGCCCCCACTTGCCGGTAGGCGTCTACTTCGCAAAAGGCCTTTCTAGATCTTTGAGCACCCATCCGGTTTGTATCCATTAAGGCATGTCTCCTCAGGCGCTATGGTAAGAAGTGCTAGAGGCATGTAGAGCGGGAAGACCGACCGCGACCGTTGAGGCGTGGGCTATGCCCATGTTACCAAACTTTTGGGTCCGTTTGATCGTAAAAAGGCTCGTGTACTGCAACGTGTCTTGCCACCCACCCGCAGGCAAAAAAAGAAAGAAAAAAAACTCTAGCTATCTCTGGACTGAGCCGCCTGATCGTGCCAGTGAAGATGATCCCCCCCCTTTCGTCGCTGGATTCAGCTACGCCGTCGCTAGGTAGGCCAGTCCCGCCACATTCTTTGCACGCAGCGTCGGTTCACCCTGAGAACCCTGACCCAGTGTTTGCGTTACCTAACGACGCGCCTCTAATTCGTATCGAGATTAGCACCCCAGCAACTGCTTAGATCCACCCAGCCGATTGTGATTTGTTTGAGTCTCTTCGAATTGGTTTTTGATTCATTTGCATACCAGTATACAAAACATGAGCACATAGAGCATAGAGATGAGTAACAATAAACTGAAGAAAGGGGAAGTATGCGGTCTAGAGATGTTATAATGTTATGGAAGCCAGAGACCAGACTATGCGATGGAAAATGGGAAGGCAGTTGTAAGAACAAAAGGGCGGAGCAGTGAAGTCTCCAATGCAGTTGACGCGTCGTCGTCGTCGTCCGTCGCCGGGATGGTAGTTTTGTTTTGCTTCTAGTTCGCTGTCGGCTCGAAGAGGGTAGCTCGGTACCATTCGTTCAGCCTCCGCGATTCTTCTTGTTCGTTGACCACCCTCCGCTTCTCGTTTCCGGCGGCTTGCAATGCGACCCACTTCTGATAAGCTGGTGTGCAACCGGGGCAGGGATCGGGGAGCGCGAGGTGCTTCTCGGCCATTCGCCCTGAGCATGCGTAGCCACCAGCGGCGTGGCTGCAGGCTTCACGAGCGCGGTGGGTGTGGTTGCACTTGTAGATGTAGTTGACGGTGCCGCACATGGTTAAAGTGTTTGGTAAGGGTTGAGGCGGCGGTGGAGGCGGGAGAGGGTGTGTGTCTGGGAGAGAGGAAATCGGGCGATGCTGATGAGCGTCTAGCGTCGAAAACTCGATGGCTCAGGGACGAGAGCGCAACTCACAATTCCACGAAGGTTGGTGATCGACAAGTGTACGTTTAGATGTAGACTCGGCGATGGGCGAGTTTACGAAGGGCGAGGGTGATTCTAAGGGGGGATTGCTTGGGTAGGTGATGCAGTAGATGGTAGTGAGCAAGGTCGGTTGTGGACTGTGGAGAGTGGGGTCTGGATTGGAGGAGGGGAGGATGTGTGGTTGGGATGTGTGATGATGGTCTATGATCGAAAGCCTCGAGGGCCTTTAATAGCCAGGCGGGCTGACTGGTAAAAAGACAAATCATACATGGCCAGACATGGACATTGGCTCAGCACGCCCTAGGTACTTCGTAGCGTAGGACCAACAACAGAAAAGGATGGATAAAAGCGGCAGGTCTGGTCCATGAACACGAGTTCTCGTTTTTGGACACCCTTGGATTGGGAGGACCTAGGGAAAGGGAAAACACGATACATGACAAACGGGGGGGTGGACGAGAAGTCCCGGGCTCCTCATGATGGCGTACCCCCGATCGTGTTACAAGGGAAGACAGGGCACCACGGATGTCCAGGGACGACTGAGCTGGCGAAGGAACACACGGGCTCCATCGCGATTCACGCTAGCGTAAGGACTGAGTTTGCCGAACCGAAAGAAGCCGACCGACTGATGGGATGCGACTTGCTCCTTGCGAACACAACGCGGCCTTTGCATACATAGGCTGTTGCTGTTTCTGGGCTGAAACGTGAAAGCCAAGTCTTCTTCTTCTTGTGGGAGCCTAGTGGTTCGAGCTCGATAATTCTCAACGTGGTCTGAAGGGATAATGGAAGTGATCGAGAGGGTTTAGAGAGAAAGGCGGACTTGGAGCGCCCTGTCGTTCGCATACCCTCGATACTTCTCTCCCTGCGTTGCGATCGTGAAATCGGGCCAGGCGGGATTGCCATGCTGGGCATGGGTCAACAAAGGGAGATGTCAGGGCTCTGTGCAAAGAAAGGCGAACTCAGCGGCGATTTGCCACTGCTTGCGTAAACACGGGTTGACTCGGCGCTTTCGGCTGAACCTCTAATCAACCTACCATCTACCCTATCATCTCACAACATACAATGGCATTCGCTCCCCCTGATTCCAAGCCCACTCACGCCGCTGTCCAGCTTAATCCCCCCAAGGAGGATGCTATCACTCTGGTAAGAACGCAACCGTCTCCGATCCCGTTCCGATCAAATAACACGTAATTCCACCTCAATCCAATCCAATCGCAGTCGACTCTCGCCAGCAAGACCGGCGTCGACGGCGGTAAAGTTGCATCGTGGCTACTCCTCACCTCGAGATCTAGGCTGAACCTAGACTTGCAATGATAGCTCCCATTTGGCTCGCTATCAAAGGTACATTAATTGAGCACTCCTTTTCTCGGCCATCATCAAGCTCCGGTGCATGATCTGAACGTGTTTTTCTCCCGCAGGTCATGTCTTTGATGTCAGTACCAAGCCCGATATGTACGGTCCCAAAGGTGCGTGTATGCGTGTGTTCAGGCTGCCACGTTGGAGACTAAACGGCCCACGATCCCCCTCAGGCAGCTATTCCGTCTTCGCAGGTATGAAGGAGATCAGCTTCATTTCCCGGACGATCGTTTGGCAGCAACAGTTTACACTGATCTGTGTGCATGTCTGCCTGCAGGCAAGGATGGCTCTAAAGGATTGGGCCTCGGAAGCTTGAAGGCCGAAGATGCAGTTGCCGACTACAGTGGATTGGGGTAAGCACTCATGATCATGCCATTCTCTCGCTAGGCCACGCCCCCCGAGGGGTCAGCCTATCGATCAACTCTCGCGCTCTCACTCATATCTCGATTGGTGTCTGAATATTATTATTTTTTCTCCACACTCAGACCCCAAGAGCTGAAGGTTCTTGATGATTGGCTCGTGTTCTTCCAGAAGGTCAGCCGAGCTCCTTCCGTTTCTCTCTGGCGCTATTGCTCCTCTCCAGCCCCGCCTGCGAGGTGGAGTTGTCCTTACGCTACGGACATTATTTGGCTTATCACTGTACGAATCTCTCTTGTCCTTTAGCGCTACAACCAGGTCGGCATGGTCTCCAAGTAATCTGACCTTCCTGGAAGGAGAGACGAGGCGCGTGGTCGGAGTAAAAGGTCTACCGATCCTTTGCCTCATTGCACTACTCCACCATCACGTCTATTCCATCACTTCGGCTTTACTGAAACCTCCGAAACCGTCTCAAATGAAAATAACCTGTTAAATATTTTGACCTGGGTGTGAGCAGAAACAGACGCCGTTATGTCATGTCATGTGCAGCCTGGTACGTGCACTCTAATCAACACATCATTCACTCACTCTATTTTTGAGTCACGGTGATTTTCCCAATCTTCATCCTCCTTCTGGTGCATCCGTCAGCCAGGATCAATCTGTCTATTTGCCACGTGGAGGGTGGGTGGTCTAATATCGATTGATTTATCATAGTTTTTCTTGGGGTATTTTTACGTCCTCATTCCACCCCTCCTCTCAGGCGTGCTGTACGCCGTGTATTGCGATCCATATGTCCAAAGATATGGAATGTCATTCTTAACCCAAGAGGCCTGACAGGCCGCGCGAGGTGAGGTTGGCCTAGGTGTCGGTTCCCGGAGCTTGGAACATTTAGTCACTCCCTTGCCTTACTTCCGGTGAGCGAGGATACGCCTACCCCTCCATCCGATATCATGGATATCCGCATCTTCTCCATCGCATGATATTGAAGCTCGTAAAACCTTGTTTCTCTCTTCTTTCATGAATCTGACCTGGGGGTCTCGAACAGAGGCCCGAATCCCATCAACTTGGGAATCATTGGGTCTCGCCTCACCATCACCACCACCATTCGGGAATCTCCTTTCAAGTCTCAGAGTCTAACCTGTTCAACCTGTTTGGTCAGTTCTCGTTCCGCCGTTCAAGTCCTGTGGATGATCATATCTGATCGACGTTCACTTCTTAATTGAGGGACCTCTTGACGGCGTTCATTTAGGTCCCTTGTAGTAATCCCCTTCCCTGCCGAAATATCCCTGGTCATCGTCATGCCTGTCAATCCGGCTCCGATTGCAACGTATCAATTCTGGTCGAAGCACATGCTAATTCACAAAAAAGTTCCATGACTTTCGGCGTCTCTTTGACCACATTGCTCCCCAACCAAATTACTGCACATTGGCCTCACTGTTGCCTCATGTCCCCTCTATGTCCACAGTCGTGGTCACACCTGTGCTACGGTTTCCCTCGAACAAAGCTCACTAGAGCTATAGGAATCGATAGACTTTTCCGAAAACACACGCGGAGAAATGCCCTTCGAAACTCGGAAGAGCTGCACACCATACCACCACACACCTCGGCATCTTAAAGAGAAAAAGCGCGTTTCATGAGAGTTTCCCTCGAAAGCTCAACTCACCGCGATTTCAAAGTCCATGGAAGAGAAGGTTGTGCGGGCGTTTTGTCTCATCCTTCTGTTTACCTTTCGGAAAAGAAAACAGACGCTAGCACAGCCAGCTCTCCCTCGCGAGTCGCTCCCCCTATTCGGATCGTTTCCCATCGGTTGCACTGTAGCCGCTTATTATACTAATGCCCCTGTCATGATGGGAGAAGATGTGTACGTATCATGTGTGGTTAGTTCTCGGCCTGATCCGAGGTGCTAAAGTTCCAACTTGATCCGTTATCAACTCGTTCGCCAATGACCCCGTCATTTGAGTCAATGTCATTTTCCACGTTTTGTGTATTATAGCGTTTCGCACTTAATCTCATAAACTTGTCGTCTCCGAACTCCTCGGCGCCAAACGCCTTCAGAATTGACGGTCAGTTCATTTTATTGGTGGCCATTGACCAGCCGATAGTACATCCCCAGTATGACATCCAGTCCACACGAGGCTATGTCATGAAGCCACAGGTAGAAGTAGAGATATAGCTTGACAGGAGAGTCCATCTTCATGAGCGGGGCTCCGGTGTACCTCAATGTCTGGAAGTTGAGCAGATCATGAGCGTTACAATGGGACGAGTGAGCAGCTGATTACCTCTAAATCGACTTTCTTTGATCAACCGACTGGGTGTGATGTGGGTCCGTGGGGCACACGCGGCCAGGATTCATCAGTGCTTGCCTACCAAGGAAGGCCCAACATCCTTTGGACCGCAGCAACGCCCCTTCGTCAGAATCCTTGGCTGGTACTTACCCCTCTCGAACCCCCAGGCGAGGCATCTCCTCCCAAAACGCGAAGTGGAAGGAAGGACTCTGACGGGCTGTGCCGTGTAAGGTAGAGTAGATCTCCCTGGGCGGGCACGTGTATCGATTACCACAATTCTTCACAGAGTGTACCATCCACAGCAAAGGTAGTGTCCTTCATGCCAATCTCAAACGCCGACCAAGACCTGCGCTCGCATGCCAGCTGCTAGGTAGTAAGAGCGTAAGCCGAAGTGGGAGCTGCGCGTTCGTATCGAGTGAGTACAAGATACCCCGTCCGTTGGGATAACAATCTCCCTCATTCCGAAAACCCGCGAGTTGCCCTTGAGAGTCTCACACGAGAGTCGTGGTCTGCTTACTTCCTTTATCTCCTGAAACTCGATGGGTGTCTTCCGAGAAACCTGGAGAGGAGCGGTCGGGTAACACCTACGAGTAGTGCCGGTGGGCGCAAAAATCGCAAATAGGGACGCCGCACAAACGTCATTTAAATCCAATTTGAGGGTTGCCAGTGTCGAGGTAATAACCCCGAGATTACTGAATATGCAGGATTATAATCATTCAAAAAAAAAAATAGCGCAGGACGGTCCGTCGGCAACGAGAAGTATCACGTTGCCGTTTCAATGCCGGGCTAAAATGTGAGTCGCATTTCGTGTACAAAGATGAACTGCACACGGAGGAGGATCCTAGGGCCGAAAATCGACCTTGAATCATGTGAGTCGGCCGGGAAATCCGCAAATGGCACGACTCGATTTTTGTCGCTGAGATTGGCATCGACGTCCACGAAATTTTCGCCTCCTTTTGTTTGAGCGATGAAGGCATCGGTTATACTTGCCGAAGGACGGTCCATAGCTCGTGGGGCCTGTGGTTCCGATTTTGACGGCGCCAAGGGGACCATGGTAAGTCCCACCCAGCCAAGGAACGCCAAATCCAAAAATCGTCACATGCGACGGTCCACTCCTTTCAAGCCAGTCTGCTGTTTCTCTGGAGCCATACCGAGCCTGGGAAGGAGCACCTGCCCATTGACGACATAGAGGGCAGCTGCACCATCGAAACGTTCTCGCAGCAATACGGTGCCTGGAAAAACACAGAGCCCTTGATACCACCATTCAACCTTGATAGAGGCATCGGGCAATCGGGCCATGCATGGAAACAAAGGTCGTTAGCGTTGCTAGAGGGAATGATTGCCGTTCAGCAGTTTGAGGTTCCTCAATATGGTATATGAGGGGGTAAGGGGTTTAGCGGCCAGCCCTTGAGTTGCTCTGGGAGATGAAGTGGCGCTTTGACTCTCCTTTGTGCGATGTCCTAGGGAATAGATCTAGACAAGAAGAGCACTTGTAAGCCCCATGCCGTGCTTCAGCAAAGTTACATGCCGCGTCCCAACTTTTGACCGATCTCAAACCGTACGAGGTGGGTTGTGTCGAGGTCGATCACTCCTCTTGTCCGTGATTAGCTACTCGCATCAGACCTCTCAAAGCTTTCTGTATTGCGACATTACCTGGGTGGGTTATGCTTGACGAAAGTCTAGTGGGTTGGGGGTGACAGACGGTGGAACTTTGAACATTTACCGTTGTATGCCGAAAATGTTACCAACCTGAACCTCCAAAGTGCCATGCTTCCGCCTATTACGGACACTACCTACCTGGGCTTCCTATTCTCTGAAGCAGACCCCAGCGTTGAGGAGCGATGCTCCATAAATGATCACATTGCTTACTCAGGAGTCTTCATGATGAAGGGATTTGATCCGCATTGCGTTGATGGCTCAAGACTGTAATGAGATGTACTACTATTAGTAGGTGAATGGGAGCGAAGGCATCGCTAGAGACAAATACAGCGCTACGGCTTTGTTCATCCAAAAGCAGATGTTAACCAAGGAGCAATTTTGCGAGAGGTCTATAACAGTGGCTAACAGTGTAGTTACCGCTTAATAACTGTCATGACCGCGGCGTTCACAATAGCGGTAACACTAGCGCCTATCAGTAGGACCGTAAGGCAAAGCAGAAGGTGTTCCATCATCCGACCTATAGGTTCTGGTATGCCAATCTCCAGCGAAAGATGCTTAAGCAGCGGTGATGCTAAACAACGTCCAGTTACGTCGCTCGACAGGGAGAATTAACTGGAGAGAAAGGAATGTTGGTCCCAAAGTCACTGGCTAAGAGAATGAGAGGCGGTGTAAAGCTTGCGGGGAGCGTGAAGGTTCCGTTAGCCTCGAGGCATACATTAATTCCGTGCCCGATTTCGGATTT